>JADLZN010006810.1:0-36248 GCA_018155175.1 Sinocyclocheilus anophthalmus
AAAAAAAAAAAAGAAAAAGAAAAAAGAAAAAGAAAAAAAAAAAAAGAGGAGGGAAAAAGAAAAAAAAAGGGAAAAAAAAAAAAAGAAAAAAAGGCAAAAAAAAGAGAAAAAAAAAAAGAAAAAAAAAAAAAAAGAAAAGGGGGAAGGGAAAAGAAAAAGAAGGAAGAAAAAAGGAGGGGAGAAAGGGGGAAAAAAAGAAAAAAAAGAAAAGAGAAAAAAGGAAGGGAAAGAGAAGAGAGAGAGATGGAAAAGGGAAAAAAAAGAAACAAAAAAAGAAGGGAGAAAAAAAAAAAGAAAGGTAGGGAACGAGGTACAAAAATGTCAATAGGATAAAAGAAAGGAAGAACGTAGTGAAGGATAACCAAGAGGACAGGGGAAAGAAGAAAAAAAAAAAAAAAAGACAAGAGAGGAAAAAAGACAAAGAAAGAAAACAGAAAGATAAAAGGAGAGGGAAAGGAAGAAAAGGGAAGGAGGAAGGTGAAGACAGCTAGCAAAAGAGGGCAGAGCGAAGAAGGAGGCAAGCCGGACACCCAGCGCGAAGGCGGGGAGGGGTGGCCCGCAAGGGCGCAGCGCGGGACTGTTTGTGGAAGATAGAGGAGAAACAGTGGGGCAAACGACCTGCGACGCACGGAGCTTGGCGTGCACGGGTCCCGCCAACATTACCTTTATGTACTAGGTCGGGGGCCTATTCTCCAAAGTACATAGCGAAATGCATGTCCACCGAAAAAAGCACACAGGGACGTGTGGGTACTGTGGGAAATGGAAGAGCCTAACTGCTCCATGTCAGAATGCAGGAGAGACGCCAGGTCCCCTGGTTTGGGCAGGCCCCTGCACGCTCAAAAAAAAGGTACATACCCTACTGTGAGTCACGGGCGGGCAGATCACTTCTGTGGCTGACTATAAGGGCCACCCCTCCTATTTCCGTACCTAAATGATTCCAGAATTGGGACCATAAAGTAAATATTATACCGAAAGTGGATACGGGGTACAAAAAAGTCATTTTGAGGCACCACCGATGGGGGGGCAGTCTCCCAATAAAGAGAGAGGGCCTGTACTATACGTCTTCAGCCATAGGTGTCCCAACTAGGTCAAGACAAATGAGAAAAAAAAGCCAAACACATTTGTAGGAGGTGTAAGACCTTATTTGCAATTAGTATGGTGGAAAAATAAGTATGTTGGGGCAAGAACAAGGTCATGCTCAAGCGGGGTTGGTAGAATCCCCGGTGGTGCAATGACAGGGCAACGGGGCTGGTAAGTCGTCACAGGGGGTCACACACGTGGCGGGTATGGGGCCCTTCCTCCAGCGATCGCCCTAAGCAGAAGGTTTGGCGGCTGGCGCGGGATCAACACGGATTTCCAGCTTTCGCCCGCCAACAGCTGCTTCTAGGGGTGGAGATCTGAACCGGCGAGCCCACTCCAGACCGTGAAATGCTCTTACCAAGCCACTCCTTCGTTTCCCTCACCCACTATCCGGTGTGTGTGGGATCATGTCAGGCGAAAGACCCAGCCCGTTTTCTGCTTCATGCCCTTGCTGATGGAAGAGTTTTCACTCGAATCCCACAGACATGGCCCCATTCGTCTTGCGTTTACAACGGTCAGAGAGCGTGCACGGTGCACGTTGCAGAAAAACAGCCCCAAAGCATTATGTTTCCACCCCCATGCTTCACAGTTGGTATGGTGTTCTTTGGATGCAACTCGGCATTCTTTCTCCTCCAAACACGACAAGGTGAGTTTTTACCAAAAAGTTATATTTTATATTTTATATCTGACCATATGACATTCTCCCAATACTCTTCTGGATCATCCAAATGCTCTCAAGCAAACTTCAGACAGGCCTGGACATGTACAGGCTTAAGCAGGGGACACGTCTGGCATTCGGATTGGATCCTGCGCCAGCTGTGTTACGTCGGGTAGACTTTGGGTGACTTTGGGTCCCCCAGCTCTCCTGCAGGTCATCCCACCCTCTCATCTTTGGTGTCCCCCCCCGTGATGTGTTCTGGATGGTTTTGCTCACGGTGCTTGGGAGACCTACTCAGTCTTGGACTTCACCGACTCTGTGTGTGAGATCCTTGGTCAGGGGAGCCCCTCAGAGTGCTGAGGGCGAGTGCGTCGGGCCTGGTTACTTTGCTTCCAGCTGTGCGAATAAGTCGCCGCCCCCTGGTTGATTGCTGCACCACCCACGCTACCTATGGCAGAGGCGCGGTGCCCAGCCGGGGGGAGTCCGACAAGGGGTCTGCGCCGGGCGGGTGTCCTGGACAGCCTTGTTGCTCCCGTGCCATGGTGGAGGGTGGACCGTTGTACGTGTCTTTCGGGAGGATGGTGAGAATCTGTGCGTGGATACTGAACGCCGGGCCCAAACAGGTATGGCAGATACCGCGAACCAGTGAAGGACAGAGACCGCTGAAGTAAGAGTACAGATCTTGGGAGAGCCAGAAGGCTTGCGGCTACTTCCTTTTTTGGAGGTGACCAAAGACTATTTAACACGGGCTGTCATCCCTGAATTGGACGCATTGTCTTAACAGCTAGCATACACTTGTGATTGGCTGGATGGGGGGGCCTAGTGGTCTCCGCTACGTACGTCTTCATTCCGGTTTGTGTTCGTTTGTATATGCGATGGTGTGCTATCGTTGGGGTGGTTGGGGGGGGTGGGTGGGGGGGGGGGGGGGGTGTGGTGGGGGGTGGGGGGGGGGGGTTGGGGGGGGGGTGGGGAGTGTGACGGGACGAACGGGGCACAAGTGGGGGCGGACGAAATACGGGGGGCCCCACTGTATGGTACCTAAAAGTACCACCCCAAGGACACTGTTGGCCATTTGGTCGGAAGTGGTTGAGCACGCGCAAGTCACCAAGCAACGTCTCATGAGTCTATCTCCCCGTTTGGTACAGGACTATGTGCGAAGGAGCCAATGAAGTCCCAAAAATGGTTATCGATTCACAACTTCTGACAATGGAAATGGAAATAATTGCGTACTGTACTGTACTGAACCGTACTGCTCGGTGGAAAAGTGCGGTGAGTGTGTGGAGAGTTTTAAGTTGGAATGGGAATTTAACGATTCTGAAATCACTTAATTTCTTTACTGATTATGTTAATACTGTTGAAGACATTCTTCTCAATAATAGGGATGCACCAATATTAAAATTCTCTCCCATGCTAATAAATATTTTCATGTTATGGGCAATGAAAGATTACAGAGCTCCTAAAGGCACATGATGATGGGAAAAATGTGAGATGAGAGGATAAATAATACTTTAATGATTTTTTAATGCATTCTCTGCCGCAGATGTTTTGTGTTCCCCTGAGAAATGATTTCCTTGCAAAAGTGTTGACTTCTTTGTCAAGTTTTTCAGTGGAGTGCAAACATTTTGCAAGAGAACACAAAAACATTGAAATATAATTTTTCCATCACCATGCTCCTTTTTACGGGCTCCATAAAGACAAATGGCTATTATTAACATTTATTCTTTTCAAATGTCAAATTAAAATAAACAAGTGGGACTGCACAATAATCACAATATAGATTAAAATCAAAGGCTACAATTTAATAATTGTTAATAATTAAATTGTTAATTTAATAGTTGAATTTAGACTTATAGTCCATCTCTTCGGTTTATAATCCTGGTTTAAATATGTCTGACGTTTTTTTTTATTTAACATTACAATTGTAATTTACAACAGAAAAATGTTTCTATTTTAGAATTAGAGTTAAAACATACTACTACTACAGCTATATTATTATTGTTATTATTATTATTTACACAAGAACCATGACGTCAGCTCTTCTCATTAATTACCACGCCTATTAACGAGTCTATCTATTGTATTGATCACTGACAACTACTAGGGTTAGGTATATAGGAGTGCGGCTACAAACATTGATCGAATATTATATATAAAAATAAAACGCACAAACAAAGTCAGTCGTGTTCTCCTAGCTATCAGCAACTGACGGCGAGGCACACAACAGGAAAGGGACTACACACCATGATGAAGGTTTATTGTGGTTTTGAATTTGCTAAAGATTCAACAGGGGTTTTATGAACAATTTAACGTGATTGTAACAGTTTAAAGTGTTTTTTGGAAAACGAAGGAGACTTTAATGAATAATAAATAGAATATATTACATACATATACTAATATAGACAACTTTTTGGCCATTGCTAACTTGGTTGTGCGCAATGTAACAGTAGTGTCCAACTCTGGATCTACGGGGATCTTTTGAGGACCACATCCCCCAGTATTTTTTCTTAAGACTTTAGGCTTACAAAAATAGTTTAATTCCACTGACAGACTGACTCTGATTGATGTCTTTGGCTCTCCTGGTTTTGTTCCATTACAGTTTCTGCTTTTCACGCTCAACACTTTAGAGACTGATTGGACCTCCTCCATGCTTAATGACTGCTGGCGGTCCATTCATACAAGGTGTTTCCGTGAATGGCCTTTTGGAAGAATCCCATCAGGAAAATCCAAAACAAGGCACATTGTGTGGCGGCCCCTTGTGGCTGGTGTAATTTGAGCGGACAGCGATGTGAATGAGGTCCATTCTGCCATAGCCGCTTTCATTTGGCCATGATGAATAGCGCTCTGTGCCACAGGAGAGCGGTCACTCACACTGCGGATCACGCCCGGCCGGCAGAGGGCTTTTCGTGCAGTTACAGGTTATTAATTGGCGGGTCGCTTCCCTCCGGTGCTTCTTGCCAGAGATGGAGGACTTGACACGGCCAGAGGTGCCATGCTGGAGGAGGTTATCACAGTCTGGGAGTTGGGCCTTCACATTCAGCCAAGGACAAAAGCTTTCTTGTGATAGATTGGCAGAGCTTTTCTCTACGCCTCTGCCTCCACAGGCCTCTTCTGCCTATTTCTTTAGTAATGCTCTTGTTAGTTCAGCGCAGTTTCCTGACTGCTGGTTTCATTTCTGGTTGTGGAAAAAAGCTGTCACTGTTAGGCGAAAGCACGGCGCTATTTAAGATTGATTCATTTGATGTCTTCTTGTGCTTTTTTAAGATGATATGTGTTTTTTTATGTGTATTTTTAAGCTCTAATCTACGGCGTCTTCTATGCTTCTTATTTACACTCACTTTTTAAGTATATATCGAGATAATAAATATATAATCAGAAACTGGGTCTTGGGCACCACATCCGATCTTAGAATGATTTCTGAAGGATCATTTGACACTGATTACTGCAATTCTGTTTGCCATCACAGGATCAGTTTTGAAGATAATTAACCAAGAGAAACGGTTATTTACAATATACAGGTTTTTATTTTGTACTTTTGGATCAAGCATTAATGTAGTTTAGTAATATTTTCATGGTGTCTCAACTCTATGACTGTCACAGGGACTGCATCACTATTGTAAAAATGGTATGTCAATTAATTTAAAATGTGGAATTGTTTGGTAATGGCAAAGATCTCTTGCAAAGCTGGTGATTAACCTTTTGGAAGGATCTGTCAGCATGCATAGTTAATTGTGTATAATTTTTCTCTGCTATTTCTTTATAGTACCATTACATACCATCTAATTTTTGGTTCAAGTTAAGACATCATTTTAGCAGTTTGAACAGATTGAGGTTTAATGATGGTGTAGTTTTAGTGTATTTCGGCAACGAAGAAGTAAGGTCAGCCAGTGAAGCATCAGAACTACAATATTGGGGCAGCTTGCTAAATCTATTAGTGTAGCATCATACATTCAAATCGAAATATTGCTTGGCTCAACCAAGTGGGAGCTGAGCGGGACTATGGTTTAACCGACAAGGCTCGAATTTTGATATCAGCGAAACCGGTCCTGAAAACAATCTTGTGGCAAGTCCCGGGTTGAAAACAAAGTGCAATGTAAGTAGGAGCATTAAAAAAAAAAAAACAGGCAGAATATGGGATGCAACGGTGTTGGAAGCAGGCAGTGTAACGGGGCTGGTACACTGGCAAGGGGGGGCAACCGCCTGTAAGTTCGTTGTTCTTGTGCCCCGCTCAGACTCACTTGATTTGCTGACAGCTTCCAATAGTTCGCGTCATCGGGGGGGGGGGGGAGCTGAGGCCGGCATGGCCGTGAAGCGGGCAGGCGAGGGCGAGAGGTTTAGGACTGGAAGAAGGGGGTCAGGGTGACGGCGATCGCTACCCCACTCCCATAGGCTGTAGCAATCCAGGGGGCTGTCAGAGGCAACCGACAGGGGGGTGGTGGGCTCCGTGCCGCACAATGACGCTCCGGACGCCCGCTGGGACCGCCTTCAACCGGCTCTGGGAGAGGGGAACACAAGGCCCAAGTGGGTGCACAGTGGTGAAAGGCCTAAATACACCGGGCGGCACTAGCCCGCCGCTTGTGTGAAAAGGATTCCGAGTTGAGTGATCTTTTCGCCATCCGTTCTTCTTTTCCTCCTCTCTTCGCTCATGTGATATGATGGATTCTCTGGCGTGCACCGGCCCGTGTAACAAGCAGGTGTGTTTCTGTGTGTGGTGTGTCACTGTGCCGCACGGTGGGGTTTTTGCATGGCATCGCGTCCATTTTGCACATTTTAATGCCCTGTAGGGGATCAATAGTATTGTTCCTCCGTTGCTCACCAGTCCAAAACAAGACAACTTTAAGCTGCTCCGTTGTTTTGTATTGGTCCAACAATATAACTGACCAACAATTCTGCGGCAACAGGACCGTGGAGTTTTGGCCGGGGGGATGTTCTTCGTCAACATTATGACCGGGGTGCGCCACTTTGAAGAAGTTGACGAATGGGCTGTGAAACCCTGATTGTCACAGCTGGCAGGGAAGATGGAATGACATGAAGTATATGGGAATGATGAAAGAATTGGGATTTTGCCAGAGCCACGCGGTACCACAAGGGGAAAACCGGCGGTGTTGCCAGAGGGATGGTATGGCATCCAAGATCGTGCGCAGATGAGTACAGTGAACACGTTTATGGTTCTAGAGGCCACAAAAAGAAGGGGCAAATAGGCAAAAGATGCTGGAAAACCTAAGAATTTGTGGGACCTGAAGGATTTCTCTGAAGAACAACGGGCAGTGTAACTGTTCAGGACAAACAAGGGACTCATGAACAACTATCACCAAAAAAAAAAAAAAAAAAAAAGCTGGAATCGTCCAGTAACAACACAATAAGAATCAAGTGTATGTAAACTGGTGAACGTGGCCCTTTTTATAATTCACTCATATTTTTAGCTGTGACGATAGGAAAAGTCTTTTATGTGAGATCTTAGTCAGTCGTAGCTAAAAAACCATGCATGCATTGTGGATGCTCCCTCTTATTTAGGGAAAATAATGACAGTTGGCGATACAGTAAAGGGAGGTAAAATTTGTGACCCACAACGGTATGTAGCAATGAGTGGGGGGGCTGCAAGGTACCACGGCAGGGTGGGTGCAATTTAGGTAGGAAAAAAAGAAAGTGTGAAGTAGTAACAGATTTCACACCCCCCCCCCGGCGCACACCGTACATCAGGTTACATGCAGCAGGGGTGATGAACATGATACAGACAACAAGTGACGGCACCGACTTAGTAAGTGTCACTAGGGGCCCGCCCCGAAAATTCAAGAGAGGAGGGCAAAAAGCCCTTGGATGCTGTTGGTCGCGTATTTATGTCCCTAAGATAGGGGAGCAAGAGCACAGTAGCAGGTGGCGTGGCCCCGGCACACGAGAGGAGGCAAAGTGAGAGGGATTTGGAGGCAACATGCCAGAAACAAGTTAAGACTGGTGGTACCTGTAGACATACGATGGCGGGGTGGCGCAATGGCACGAACAAAGAGGGCAAACAAAGGAACAGCGGAACTGCTGGCCTTGCGGGACAACACACAGTAGGTTCAGTACTAAGAACTCCATGGTGGGTGAGGGAAGTGGGCCACCGGGGGCCCGTTCCGTGTGGAAAGACAGGCAGGACCGGAACGGCGGGGAGGGGGTAGAGGGCGCGTGGGCGCGCGGAGCGCCGGGGGGCCGGGGGGGCGGCCGCTTGGCATAGATCCAAGAAGGATGTCGAATGCAGGGGGGGCGGCAGAACCGGCCAGGGTGATGGTTTTGCTGCTCGGGTGTGAGTCTCGAGCAGATGGGATACCAATGTATGGGGAGTGCCCTTACTGGCAAGAGCGGCCTCAAAATGCTAAGCGATTTGCGAAGGGGGGGGCAAGTCTGGGGAGGGCAACACAGGGGTAGCAGGCCGGCGGAACAGGCAGGGGCCAAGGGCCCAGCAGGGAGCGCGGCCAGAGAACAACTAGAAGGGGGCCAAAGTCAAGGGGCATCAACTCTGGACGCAAAGAGGGGGGACAACCGGAGAAAAGAAACAAGAAAAGGGGTGGGCGCGGGGGGGGGGAAGGAAGACCGGGCTACGTGTACGGAAGCCTGCACAGTAGAACACGGGGGGGGAGCCCGACAGGGAGGAAAAGAAAGGAAGGAGGGGGCGGGAAAGGCGGGGCAAGACAGAGCGACAGGAGGGGGCACAGACCGGGGCACAGGGGCCGGGACACAGGGGCAGGCCGAGGACAGAGGCAATGGGAGGGGGGGGAGGGGGAGGAGTCGGGGGAAGATAAAGGACCGGAAAGGGAAAGAAGGCAGAGATAGCAGACACGAAGAGGCAAAAGGGGGGAGGAAAACGGGGGGGGGGGGGCAGGGCAAGGAGGCAGGAAAGGGCAAAGGGCAACGGGAGACGGGCAGGGAGGAAAAGAAATGAGGGAGAGTGGAAGAGAGGAGGGGGCGGGGCAACGGGCGAGCAGCAAAAATCCGAAAAAGCAGGAGGGGCCGCAAAACGGAAGCAGCACAAACGAGGGCAGGGGCAGGGGGAGAAGATGGGGGGGCAGGAGCACAAATCAGCATCGAGAAAGCGAGGAGCGGGGACAATGACGGAGAAAATTGGTTGGTTGGGGGGGGAGGGGGGGGAGGTCAAGAGTACCATGGTGAGCACAAGGGACTAGCGGAGCAAAACCGTGCCACACAGAAGACGAATAAGCGAAGCGACTGTGGCGGGGCGGGGAAAGATAACGAGTATTTATTTCAATGTCCGGGAGTACGACAGCGAATCAAATAGGGGGAAGGGTAACCTGCAGTGCGGGGAGACAGGGGGGCAAAGGTGCGGGGCTGGGACACAAGTTGATGGCGTTAGCATTGTCTGTCGTTAAGAGGGGCAACAATTGTGGCTGCTAATAGGGGAGGAAGCCCATAGGGCAAACGGAGGCCGGGGTGTTTCAGGGAGACTGAGGGGCGAGGTGTATGTAACGACCAGAGCGGGCAAAACAGCACCCACATAAAATCACACACAAAGCCGGCAAGAAAGGACTGTGATTGTTTGTCACGACCGGGGTTGACTTCCGAAAAATTGCCGTCAAACTACACATCACTGCCTCAGCACCACCCCAGCACCGCCCCACGCGCCTTTTGCCCTTCTTCTGCGGCAACAACAACATGGAAACATGTCGAAAAGGTTCACTTTAACCACGAAACCCGATCGGGCCGACCTGTACGTTACACTCTCACTCAAAGGATGGACATTCTGACAGGATTGTTACTATGAGGTGAATCACATCTAACATGTACAGTAAAGACAAACTCACCGTGTCTATATAGTCATGATGAAGATGTATATACATTTAATTTCAGCATGCAACTATTTTTACAGCTACATTATTTTCCCCCCACAATTATCCAGCAAGTTCTACAATGTACCAACATATAATATACAGTGGGGGGAAAAATTATTTAGTCAGCCACCAATTTTGCAATTTCTCCCACTTAAAAAGATGATAGAGGCCTGTAATTTTCATCATAGGTTTACCTCAATTATGAGAGACAAAATGAGGAAAAAAATCCAGAAAATCACATTGTAGGTTTTTAAAGAATTTATTTGCAAATTATGGTGGTAAATAAGTATTTGGTCAATAACAAAAGTTCATCTCAATACTTTGTTATATACCCTTGTTGGCAATGACAGAGGTCAAACGTTTTTCTGTAAGTCTTCACAAGGTTTTTCACACACTGTTGCTGGTATTTTCCTCCATGCAGATCTCCTCTAGAGTAGTATTGTTTTGGGTCTGTCGCTGGGCAACACGGATTTTCACTCCCTCCAAAGATTTTCTATGGGGTTGAGATCTGAGACTGGCTAGGCCACTCCAGGACCTTGAAATGCTTCGTGCGAAGCCACTCCTTCGTTGCCCGGGCGGTGTGTTTGGGATAATTGTCATGCTGAAAGACCCAGCCACATTTTCATCTTCAATGCCCTTGCTGATGGTAGGAGGTTTTCACTCAAAATCTCACGGTACATGGCTCCATTCATTCTTTCGTTTATACGGATCAGTTGTTCTGGTCCCTTTGCAGAAAAACAGTCCCAAAGCATGATGTTTCCCCCATGCTTTACAGTAGGTATGGTGTTATTTGGATGCAACTCAGCATTCTTCCTCCAACAAACACGACAAGTTGAGTTTTTACCAAAAAAATCTATTTTGGTTTCTTCTGACCATATGACATTCTCCCAATCATCTTCTGGATCATCCAAACACTCTCTAGCAAACTTCAGACAGGCCTGAACATGTACTGGCTTAAGCAGGGGGACACTTCTGCACTGCAGGATTTGAGTCACTGGCGGCGCAGTGTGTTACTGATGGTAGCCTTTTTTACTTTGGTCCCAGCTCTCTGCAGGTCTTTCACTAGGTCCCCCCGTGTGGTTCTTGGATTTTTGCTCACAGTTCTTGTGATAATTTTGACCCCATGGGGTGAGATCTTGCGTTGAGCCCCAGATGGAGGGAGATTATCAGTGGTCTTGTGTGTCTTCCATTTTCTAATAATTTCTCCCACAGTTGATTTCTTCACACCACGCTGCTAACCTATTGCAGATTCAGTCTTCCCAGCCTGGTGCAGGTCTACAATTTGTTTCTGGTGTCCTTTGACAGCTCTTTGGTCTTGGCCATGGTGGGGTTTGGAGTGTGACTGTTTGAGGTTGTGGACAGGTGTTTTTTTTATACTGATAACGAGTTCAAACAGTTGCCATTAATACAGGTAACGAGTGGATTACAGAGGAGCCTCTTAAAGAAGAAGTACAGGTCTGTGAGAGCCAGAAATCTTGCTTGTTTGTAGGTGACCAATACTTATTTTACCGAGGAATTTACCAATTAATTCGTTAAAAATCCTACAATGTGATTTTCTAATTTTGTCTCTCATAGTTGATGTATACCTATTATGAAAATTACAGGCCTCTCTCATATTTTAAAGTGGGAGAACTTGCACAATTGCTGGCTGACTAAATACTTTTTTCCCCCACTATATATAATGAGTTGTATTTTTATACCACATGCACCACCGACATTAGTTCATCCGACATAATCTTGAGAGCAAGAAACAAAGACCAACGTTTTTGCCCATAACAACAAAACAATACTTAGTGAACCTTTTCTAGATAAGCGTGTGCGCTGCAAAACGCGCTCATGTGGTTCACCTGACAGATCGTTTCTGCTCGTTTTATCGCGTTTAACCACATCTGTCATCGTTTTTTTGTCTGGCAGTGGTAGCAGATATGCGTTCAGATTTCTAATTTGAGGCTGTATTAAGTAGATTCTGGCAACCAACATCACAACAAGATGATATTTTACGCTCCTTATGTAGCCGAATCTGCGCTCGTTTGAATGGGCCGCCGCCAGTTTCCCCTTCGTTTCCTTTGGTGTGCCCGCCAGCTAGCGCTGTGACGTCGCGGGAACCCTATTACCTGTGGTTTGGCCGGCCCGTGCTCCTCAGGAAAACAACCGGCCATCATAATAGTCCTCATGAAATGAAATTCGACTATATACCAAAATCGACCTGTTCTCAGAAGGCTCCTGAGAAAGGCTGTAAAAATATATTGAAGGTTTTTTGTACTTATACCGAGCAAATATTATTCTTAGGACATCAAACTAAATAAAACGCCAGAAAGGGTAAAATAGGGGACCTTTAAGACTTGAAACGTGCAATGGATTCGCCTCTATGAGCTAATTTTAGATTTGGCCCTAAAGGCCTCGTAAACCAACGTGAAGTATGGTTTGGTTACGTTAAAACACTCCGGTCTAACTCTTCCTACCAAAATCCTTGCATGTGATCGGTAAATGTCTGCTAGTTATTACGTATCGATCTCAGCTGAGCTGTGGGTCTTACCTATAAGATTTTACCCCTCCATTCCCTTTCTCACTTTTGAAAGGCAAAGGCCTTCCATAGCAAACGCTTTGAGAAATGGGAAAGTGGGTGTCAGCACTGCAGCCCGAGAGTCACGGCGGCTGAGCCCAGCTGGAACAGCGTCTCCTGCTTGAGCTCTCTAGTCAGGGGACGCTCTGCCTCTGTGCACTTTACCCCCTTCAGGGAGAAAACGACCCTCTTCCCACTGGGGAAATAATGCCTCAGTCCTTTCTTAAGTGTGATTGTCTTTATTCTGCACGTACGCGCTTCCATCCTCTCTCTCTTCCCGCTCGGCTGCCTTTGCCGCATTCTCCTGATTAATTTGGGATCAGATAGCATTTTTCACATAGACCACGGTGGGGTCAGCTTTGTGTTTTGCTGTGGTTTCCACGCCGAACCTTTTGAGATGATCTTGTGCTGCGGTGGAGGGGGGTGTGCGAAGAAAGCATTGTTGCGGTGTGGTCATGGGGTGAATTGTGTGCAGAGCCACAGCGTACTGAGAGATTGTTGCGTTGTTTGATGGCTTATGTTGGCTAAGAACACTGTCAGGGATTGGTGTGCCCTTCGGGCCGTTTAACTTTTATAGCTAAGTAAAAATTAAGTTTTCAGCTCACTTCCTCAAACATTGGATTTTTATTGTATTTGGGGCCTTTTATTGCGGCTACTGTATGTAAACAGCAAGAAGACAAGAAATGAATGTATGGAAAAAGAGAGGGGGAATATCGGGATACATTGGCGACTGTCGTTATGCTCAGTTAACCCCTTCAGGGTCACATTGAGTCCCCTGATCCCCTTATCAGTATTATTAGTTTTGTTTTGCAACATTACTGCTGATGTACTTTTTTTTTGCGACATAAAAGCTTAACATGAAAGAACATGAGGATCAGGATGCCAGTACTCCTCAGTATGCCCAGGTTCAGTACTAAGGAGCTTGTGTTGTTGATTTGTCAAATTTGGGTGATGAGTCAGGTTAGTGTAGTGAGTCAGTTATATATAAATTCAATGTATTATAAATCAAATGTTAAATATTTTCAGACTTGATTAATAGTGATGCAAATGTATGATCCACGATATAAATACATAAGTTTATTGATTTATATATTAATCCTTTTTTTCATGTCACAGCCAATGAAATGAGACTCTAATAAAACTATTGACAATAGTTGAGCGAAACGAGTTTAAAGGTTACTCTCTGCATTTATTTAATGTAAGGGTTTTAACTGTATTTTCCATGCACCTGATAGAATACTTACATGATTACATCTTTTCAGGGTAATAACACATTGACTTCCCAGGAGTACTATCGGCTCTCAGAAGGTTAGGATTCATATTGCTATAGTCGTCATTTAGAGGTAATATTTATGGTTCTATTAGATATATTATCTGCTAGATTTCAGATCTTTCAGAATATTATATATAGAGAGTGAAATTTAAAGGAGTACTTGCAATGTATGATGTAACTAGGATAGATGTATCAAAACTAATTTATTCAAGATCTAGATATAAGCCCTTGGAAGGAACTGGTTAAAATAACAATTGGAGAAGAGTTTAATTATCCTGAAAATATGAATGGTTCCTACTACGTTCGAGATTAGGACTACTGTATCTGCCAGTCATCCAGTCGAGTCATTTATTAGTCCTTAAATACTGATCAAGAAAGACACGAGGGCAGACATAGGGCATATTTTATGCAGTCATTCACGTTTGCAGTGTACATAATCCGAGCACCTCTGGGGGCAAGGAGGGCCATACAAGGTAGGGTGAAATATTAAAGGGCCTGCCAGGGCGGGCAGGCTCGAGTCAGTAGGGGACGTTTATGGTACGGGGTCAGTTGTTGCGCCCGGTAAAAATCGGAAATAAAGCCTGTGCTTTGGGTCTAGGCTTTATGGCCGCGCTTGTAGAGAGCCTTTAATAGAGCCGGGCGTAAGCCCTCACACGCAGCGTTCAGCTGCTTGAGGCCATGAGTCTTTGAAACTAAGGGTACACATCACAGAGTTGATGAGGGTCGGCAAGGCGCCCGCTCAAATCAAAATGACCCTGGCCTCCTTTAGACTGACTCCACTTATGAATAGTATGATAATTCAGTGATACTTTGGCTAATGAAATGTGATCTAATGGGTGGTTTGAAGGCACGGATGGGACATAATCAATGCCATCCACCGACTGACTGGTTGTAAAACGGGCCGTACCTCCCACTCATGTACGAAAAGTGTTGAGAATTGCTGGAGGTTCCCCGCTTATGTCCGTCATAAATATGATGTTGTTCCTCACTCCGGCACGTGAATTTACTGAATCTCTTCGCCACAGGAACACACACCTTGCGGTCAAACAGAGCTTTAAGTAAAGCGGACATCTTTCCCAGCCTCTATTGCTTAGACTTGATGATCCAGTTTGGAAGTCTGAGGCGTGGTTTTAAAGGGTTGGTTTCCTGCAAAATCTCTAGCTGGTATGTGTTGCTGGTAACAGTGTGTTAATCTATACAGCATCATTCAATGACATGTACAAAAGCATGCACTATAAGGATGCTTTTAGGCAATAATTGCCAAACTGCTGTAGTGTCTCACCAACTCTGGATAGGGGCCTTAGAAATAAGCAATGCTTACAGTCTCTTTCTTCAAAATCAAGTACTGGGGTGTGGTGTGTGTGTGTGTGTGTGTGTTTACTGGTTTATAATATCTGGTTGGGGACCCCCTTTAACACTGACTAAACACAATGCATGGACGCGTGTCACGTGGGGACCAAATTGGATCCCTGCCCCAAGTACAAAACTTAGAAATCATACTGATTAGTTTTTTTGGAAAATCTAAAAATGCAGAAAGTGTTCTGTGGGTTGGTTTAAGTGTAGGGTTGTTTAGCAATAGAAATACGGGCTGTACAGTATCAAACCATTAACGCCTATGGAATTGTCCCACACTCTCACAAAACACCGTTTGTGGGGTGTGTGTGTGTGTTTGTGTGTGTGTGTGTGTGTGTGTTGTGTGTGTGTTGGTGTGTGTTTGTGGTGGGAGTGAAGAATGCACCCAAGGAACACTGCGATGGCATTTCAAAATCCCTTCCTTCTGCCCACGAGTCCCCCACGGAGCTCCACTCTTTCCCCACCAGATGATCCAAATTACTGTTGACTCTTTGCGTCCCTCTTAAGACAGGGCTATGGAACCCATCTCCTGGACTCTCAATATATGCAGCTGGTATTCTCAGAAGGGTTAACACCGATGTCACGCAATTGACAAGGTTTCCTTGATTCGATTTTTAACTTAGGTCACTCGGCCGTTCATAATTTTTATTCTGGGACTTTGTTTCCAACCCACCACATAGAGTAACTACCTGATGGGTGGGAATAATTAAGATTTTTTTATGTTTTTTAAATAAGTATTTTATGCTCACCAAGGTTGCATTTATTTATCAAAATACAGTAAACAGTAATATGTAAAATAATTTAATAACTGTTTTCCCTATTTCTATAAAATGGTAATGTTTCATTTATTCCTGGAGGCAAATGCTGAAGTTCAGCAGTCACGTGAATCTCAGTGTCAACAGAGCTTTCAGAAATCAATGCTGAGGTTGTCTGAGAAACTATCTATGAGATTATAATGCTGAAACAGCTGCGAATAGTTTTGTTAGAAACGCGAGAGACAACCATTCAAGTTTGGAGGAAGAAGAAAACTAAATTCTTAATTAATATTTAAGGTTGCATTAATTGCTCAAAGGACAGTAAAAGACGGTTATAATGGTCAAAATACTTATTTTAAAATTCTTACTTTGAACTTTCTATTTTTAAAAGAATCCTGAAGAAAAGTTATACTGCGGAGCTGGTGTTTCAACTGTTTCAAACATTTATAATAATAGTTCCTTACCCAGCACAGCATCGAGAAGATTCAAAAATTACATTTAAAGGGGTCATATGATGTTGTTAAAAATAACATTATTTTGTGTATTTTTGTAATGAAATGTGTTTATGCGGTTAAGGTTCAAAAAACACATTATTTTCCACAACTGTACATTATTGTTTCTATCACCTCTATGCCCCCCTTTCTGACAACCGTGTAATTTTTACAAGCTCATCTCTGAAAAGCTAGTGTGCGTGATTGTTGCCGCTATCAGTGCCGTTTGATTGACATAAAAAACAAGAAAAAAAGGAATACCTCAACGCTGAGCTTGACATTTTACTCCCCTACCTCTGTGCCGATGCCCTTCCGCCGGAGTGATGATTCCACATGAAAACCCATTTAAACGCGGCAATTCGTTGCATCCAGTAGGCGACATATTTATAAATATAATGATATACGTCTTTTACAGCGTTACGTTGCAGCTCAGCCCCGCGAAACAACCAGGTCTGCAGTGTGATCGAGAAAGCAAACACAAGCATACTCTCAACTGCCAAAAATCACTTTAATATATAAATATAAAAACGCTTTGAAGAAAAAACGTACTTACAGTCTTTAGTCAAACAGCCGGCATTGTAACTACCTACATCAGAAAATCCTCCAAAATTGCGTGCACCACATCTGCATATTGGGTTGACCTGTTTCTGGACAGTGTTTAAATACACCTACCCACTGATTTCTAGTCGTCGTCCTTCTGGAAGGCCAACAACGTAGTTATTGCGTTCACAAGCGAAACACACATCGTCTTACGACCTGGCGGCGGCAGCAACAACAATACTAACAGCGAGAATACAGTTTGCCTTCTTTATTTGCGGAACATGTGGGTGTGTTATGCAAATATTCTCCCATATGATTAGACATGTGGGGCGGTTAGAACAGGAATTAGGTAGCTGTTGACTCTTAACTTGTGTAAAGAATATCTCTTTGGATTTGAAACTTCAGTCTTTGCAACTTTACAGATCTTCTTTCTGCACCAAGTTTGTAACACTCCAAAGAGAAAGGAAATTTTTTTATCGCATCATATGACCCCTTTAAAACATTACAAAGCAATTATTTAATTTTAATAATGTGTGACAATAAACTATTTTGACTGATTGTTGAACAAAAATGCACCCTTATAGAATAGAATTTCTTTCAAAATTTTACCAACCAAACTTCAAACCATTTTGACTGGTTGTCATGACGATGTACATGGGACCATATCAGTAAAAAAGAGGTAAAACTGCATTTGCCAAAATGCCAAAGTCTATAATTAAATTATTTCACAATGTATTTCTTGAGTCAAATTCTCCCAAAACCATAATCTGAGCCATCTTATCCAAATTCATTTTATAGCTCTACTGTATCAATAGTTGTCTAATTTGTTTCTATTTTTATTCCTCCTAAGGAGCAGACAGGCGGCAACACACTCCCTGTCTTCTCCTCTGGGGGGTTTCATGGCTGTAAGTGAGAAGAACACTCTAATGAAGATAGCCAAAACAGTCTTGCTCAAGACCAAGCACAACCTCTTTGGGTCTGAGCACTTATCATATTTACGCTGACATCTAACTGAATGCAAGTAACTAAATTCTCAGTTTTATTCATTTTATTATAACCAACAAGATCTTATCCAACATTTCTGAGGTTTCTTCTCTCTCAAGCCAGTTTTAGATCTGGAGAGTGTGACTCTTTATTCTCAGAGGACTCTCTAGGGACATAGACGCTGAATCCTGCCATGTTTCACAATCGCTCGTGTCCTTGAGGGCTCATCATTTCAGTAAAGTTTAATGAAGTCTTTACAGTCACAGGGAATACGTTGTCGCTCATCTGCTCCCAAGTTCAGTGGAAAATATTATCTGGAAAATATTTACTTTGGATTAGTTGACACAGATTTTCCACTATAAACGAGTGATGGGTAGAACCTGAGAGAAACCATCTGCTTAAAAGATTTTCAACCTCCAAAATGATTTGCTCCAAGATTTACTCACCTCAGGCCCATCCAAGATGTAAGGTTTGGAGAATTAGCTTCCATTTCTGCTCACCATGGATCCTCTCAGTGATGGATTCCGTCAGAATGAGAATCAAAAACATCTGATAAACATCACAATATAATACTTATGGATTATTGTGATGTTTTTTTTTTTTATCAGCTGTTTGGACTCTCGTTTTGACGGCACCCATTCACTGCTGAGGATTAAGTGTTGTAATTCTAAATTTCTCCAAATCTGTTGCAATTAAAAAACAAAATCAATTGCGTCTGAAGATAAACTCCTTAGAAAGAAAGAAGAAACAAATATTTGAAAGTATTCAAAGATGAAGTTTGGAAGTAAATACAATTTTTTGTTCCCATAAAAATATATTAAATACTATGTCTGTCAATAAAATAAAATAACCACAGTTAATGATTTCCTTCTAGTCTTGAGAAAGAAAAATAATTAATGTTAGCATTTCATTTTTATTTTGTTTACACTTTTTATTCTCTGATATTTACTGCATTCAAAGCGACATACAGTAGATTCATACATTTCAGTACGTTTGTCCTCAGTCCCAAAACATGAACAAGATCTCAATTTGCCAGATGCTTTTAATGTAGCCTTGTGTGAAAACCTATGCATCTGTTTCCATTCCCAAAAAGATCACGCACAACACAGGTCAAAAACACAAAAACCAGGGCTATTCAGCTTTACACATCTGCCACATGCTGATGTAAAGTCATTGAATAATCTACATTATGTGGCTTTTCTCACAAAATATTGATCGATGTGACTGATTTGATCAATTAATCATTGACTCTTTTTTTTGGCGATTTGAATTGAAGTGTGTGTGTGTGTGTGTGGTGTGTTGCGCACATACCATTATTCTACCATTTCAGTTTTGTGCAGTAAACAAAAAAATTTTCTTCTTCAATCTGATTGGGACATAATCACACAATATTATACATATGCAATTTTTTTAGTGCCGATTTTTACTCCTCTGTAGTCCTCTGTAATGTCTGTTCTTGGTCACCAAGTGAAAAAGTCCCTTAAGGCAACATTTATCTTTCATTTCCCTTTTAATTTTCTGAGAGAGCGCCTCACCACATTCTCGTCAAGTGGGATCAATTGACAATAATACTATGGAACTGTTAACCTGCCATCTCTCTGAAAGCGTAGATTAAGAGCACAATTACAGCTTGTGAAAAAGAGCCGGCTCTTTACAAACTCCCTAATAGTGGATTCATTAAGGTGATTCCAGCGCGGGGGCTATAATAAGAACTGACACAGGTTATTCACCTTGCCGATTATAAACTTTTGCGTAACAAGAGCCAGATGAAAACACCTCTCTTCCAATCAACTAACGGCGTGGTTAAATGGTGCGAGTTGGTTTCTTCTCATCTGCTGCCATTGTGGACCTTGGACTTAGGAATGACGCTCCTTAAATCATAGTTCAAAAAATAAAAAAATAAACAACAGTCCTCATTCAACGAATTCTCATGTTTGTTCCCAAACCTATTGGACATTTTGTGTTCCGTGGACAGAATTTAAAAAAAAAAAAAACTTTAAAAGAAGTTCACTGTTTCAGTTATTTTGTCCTGTAACAATGCCCACTATAGAAATATATCCATGCAAAACATTTGTCATGAACAATCATAGAAAAATGTCATTCCACCTCATCTCAAATACTCCTTCATTTTGTGGTGGAAAAGACTATTTTAAAACAAAATGACAGACTCCTTTGTATTGATACGGCTAATTTTATTGCTTGCATGTATCTATCCTAAATATACACATTTAAATAACTTTTTTTTTCATAGTTTTACAAAATTGTAAATAAGTAAAGGCCATTTATTATTTATAACTTTATAGCATTTTTCACATATTTAATTTCTTCACTGTCACTGTTGTTTCCTGGTAAACACCTGGCTGGTGTCTTTTGACAAGAGTAAAACAATCAACTCTATAGATAAAAATAATCTCCTTGCACATAAAAGCACCAATAAAAGTGGGATTCACCAAACAGACCTTTAGACAATACAGCATGAGTGTAATGCAGCATCATTACCAGTGAAAGACCTTCATGAAATGTAATCACCTGCTCTTGTGTAACTTACCAGCTGTTCAGTTATGCATCCCTGCCTTTCTGATTGAGTCTGGCAGATCCAGCGCGAGTCTCTTTTAAGGAAACGAGCTGCCGTGACCAAAAGGTGCTACAAAAAGTGCTTTCATGGAGGATAATAGAGATGTCAGCATCCTGCGGTGAAATGAGCAGTTTGCCCGATACGTTTTTTAGAGAAGTAGATCTCATTCATTTGACCAATTATTTATTTTGTTCGTTTCACATGCTGTTGTTGTGATGGAACCAACAGGAAGCGAGCGAGTCAGCCATTAGCCGGGCTAGTTGAGGTGAAAGTGCCTGACTGCATCCATTTGGTGTTGGAAGAAGACTGTAAGCCTGAAGATACCTTCTGTCAGCTCTTGCTTCGGAGCAGAGAGAGATTTCCCACAGAGACCGGTCGCATGAAATATTTATAAAGAGGAAGTGGACTGGATCGCAGACACTAAAGTGAGAATTAATTCTGGAGGGCTGAAAAACTAGATCTCGCTGAAGGCGGCTGGCACGCCTCACTGAGTGTCCAGCATAGATGCTGGTCTGTTCTGAAAATCAGACGAGAAATCTGGGGTGCGTTTCCTGATAATGCTGTCTGGTAGCACGCTACAAAAACTCGAAAGGACTTAAGGTAGCTATCTTAACTATCTTTACCCAAGATAACCTATACCTTTTCTAGGCGTGTTCCCAGAACTATACCTTGGGAGGTTGTTTAAGGTATACCTTCTTACGTACGACGTTACCAGGCGCTGTCCATGGCGGTGGTGCTGAACTGGTTGATATCAATGGCTCGAGAATTGATTATTCATTCTATGCACAGGCTGCTTCAATGCGTTATGTGAGAAACGCGTGCCTTTTAAAAAGATGTGACTTTAATAAAGACCGACTTTTCCTGTTAAAGCAAATACTTGCGTGAAACTTTTTACTTTCACTTTGCCTAATCACATCAGGAAGAAAACCAGAAAGAAAAATAGTGCCCGAGCCTCCCCTGGTCGCCATATAAGACACGGGGGGGGGAAACCTACATAGACACTAGGCTTAAGAATTATAACAGCTTTAAACAAGGAAATAAACATAAAATAAACAGAGGCCTACACAAGTCCCACCGAAAAACCTTCGGGTACGAGTGCGTTCCAACAAAAGCCTTTCGATATTGAATTGCATTTATCCGGCCGCGTGGGATCTTAAAAAATACTCAAAAATTGCAAACTAACCCAACCTGATATTTTACATAAGTTTGAAATGAAGCTTGAACCGCACATCAGCGTTCACTAACTGACGTAAATGCTTCTGGCTTTTGAAAGGGCATTTAATGTGAACTGCAGCTTTAGAGATGGATATTATTGCTTTGCACACTGTTGCTAGAAAGGCTTAGACTAATTAATTGAAACGGGCCATCTCCATCCTGCCATCCACGTATCGTCAATGGTTTTTTGAATTCATTTTGCCTCAAACTTGAAAAGAATTACATTTGGGTTTCAAATTAACCCAAACTTTTTTATAATCTTGGAGCCCAGTTCTGGAATACTTGAGAGGCAGGGTCTGATAACAATGCGTCTTGTCGTTTTCGTGTTTCCCCCGTTTTTCCTTCTTTTGCTTGTTTAGAGGGGTATTTTATCTTTAAGTATGATATAATGTGCATGGTGTGGGCAGTTATGAAGCTTGCTTAGTTGTTTTTTCTAAATATCTGAATTCCTGTAACAGTTTGAATTACTTGTATGGTGCCGTGAGTGGCTAGGGTGCTTTCTTGAATAAAAAAAAAAAGAGAAAAGGGAAAGAGGGCATGTAAGGTCATAATAAGTTTCCATAGTGTTCTTCATTTACTCCACAACCAGGGTGATTGCCAGCCGCCAATCACATTATGGTGTATATCTTTATTGGAGACCTACTTAATAAAAGCGACATGCGAACATATAGGCCTAAGCAAAGCTAATAGACGAGAACAAAAGAGAGAGAAAGAGAGAGCCAGCGCGATTTCGGCTGAGGTGCTCCGTCGAGTTTGGCTCAGTAAATCGGACCAAGAAGATCTAAAAGCTGCTGAATTTGCTGCTGTGGCATTGCAGCTTCTGACATGGTAGCCAGGAGACTGCCAAATGGCTCCACGGATGGTGCCGCATTTGATTTAACACAATCATTCGCTGTATCCCTGCCATAGTTTGATCAAACTCCACACCACAATCATTCGCGTAAGGGCGGAACATTTCATTGAGCAGATTTTGCATTGGGTTTTTCATGCAAATTCACTGCGATGACCAAAAGAATCCTACTTTTTTGTTTTGAAAGTGACTTCTATTTGACTGGGTTCAATCCCAGGCCCTGGCTGGGCCACACAGGGACATTCACAGAGTTGTATATAAGCCACTCTTGATGTGTGCTTAGGGTCATTGTCCTGTTAAAAGAGGAAACTTCTGCCCAGTCTGAGGTTCTGAATACTCTAGACAAGGTTTTCATTAAGGGTTCTGCTCTCTATTTGCTGCACTGACGTTTACCTTCCTACTCTGAACTAGTCCCTGGTTCCCTGCCGCTGAAAACACCCCACCGCATGAGGCCCTTCTACAGTTTCCTACCAGCACACTTTACTTTTGGATGTAACATCTGCAAGGATTACAGATCTGGTTTCCTTCAAACATGATGCAGAGAATCCTGTTCTCAGATTCGTGAGGACCCTTTAAGGTTGTTTTCATGTGTCTTCACTGATAAGTTGAGATTCATCAGAAAGCACAGATTGGTGGAGGAGTGCAGTGATGTTTGTCCTTCTGGTAGTCTCTCATATCTCCACATAGATCCATGCAGCTCCACTAGAGTTGACCATCAGGTTCTTGTTACACCATATAACCAAAGCCCCTTCTTCCATCAGTTCTCAGTTTGGCCAGAGGGGCAGCTCAGAGAGTCCCTGTGTTTCAAACATCTTCTATTAATGGTAACATAGACTACATGCATCTGTGTACCTTTCATAAAGCACAATTTTTTTTCTGACTCTTCCCCAATGTGTGGCTTGACCAAACCTGTTTCTGTTGCTGAGCTCTACCGGCATATTTTGACCTCAGGCGTGGATTTTGCTCTTATATGCCTATTAGCTGTAGAAACCTTTATTAAGATGTTGGTGGACTTTCCTAATCATACCCATTCAATTGAATTTGCACAGGTTAACTTCACTTGAAGTGTAATAACATCTACAAGCAAAATTAATGCTACTGAGCTAAATTTCAACTGTCCAGATTCACTATCATAGAATCATTTTAGTTTTTTTATTTTTTAGATAAGATTTGCAAAGATTTAAAAACTGTTTTTTTGCTTTACCATTATGGTGTATGAAGTGTAGATTCTTGTGGGAAAAAAGTAATTTAAAGCAGTTAAACATAAGGCTGCAACATAACAAAACATGAAAAAATGAAGGGGTTTTGAATACTTTCGCAAGGCACTGTATGTAGTTTAACTGGCATTAGCACCAATGTAACCGGTTCAGTTCCCAGCGACATGCATGCTGATAAACATCTTAATGTGTGCAAAGCACCAAATGAATTAAAGCAATTTACTGAGTTGGTTTTCAAACACTTTTGAAATAAAATGTGATTTGCTTTGCAAAATTTTGCAGGCGAAATCCAGTCTTTCCTATAGCAACTTCTGTGTGAGAGGTGCTTTGTGCATCACTGTATTCACTCCTTTTGCTGTCTATATTTATCTTTTGAAATGTTTTTCTCTTAGGTGACATTCCCAAATGCTCTTAGAAGTAGTGTTCCAAATTGGTATGAGATTTAATTTCAGTTAGGATGTTGCCATAGATGGTAGTTGCCTATGGCTATTCACTAGGTTTTAAACCAGAGCCATAGAGACATATGATATTGGTTTCCTTTGCAAAACCTCAAAAACTCATTCTTTGTAACAATTTGCCACTAATGTGTGGTTAATTTGCGGCATAACTGGTTGGCAGTATTGGTGTTTCTAAGGGATTTGACAACACCGACATTTTATTACGGAAGCCTATGAAGTATTAAGTGTTTATTAAATCAATTTAAACATTGATTTAAAAAAATAAATGCCCTCGAATTTATCACTGAAGAACATTAAAGGTTATTCCTTGTATCGTAACTGTCAGTTTTGGATTATCTACCAATGTCATGGGTTTGGTTCCAAGACATCCTGTCTTATACCTGTATTACCATATGTTACAAGCATCTGCCAATGAATTAATGTAATTATTCATTTTTTTCCATGCGAGGAGTCCTCCTCGCTGGCTGCTTCAAATAATATGTTATAAATAGGACTACAGCAAAGCGCTTTGATACGCAACACGGCACAAAGTGATGTACTTTACACCCTGTACGTCTTTTGGCTTGATAAACAATGGGCATTATATGCGTGCCCCTGCAGGGGAAGTGCGCGTTGCATGCATCTGGTGTCCGTAGTGCACACAGGCACAACCGTAGCCCCCAGCAGCCATGAATCAGAGTAAGCTTCTTTCACACTCATCCGCATGTGAATGGAAATACAGTTCAAATATAGTGGGTAAAGATACTGTGTTATATGGTTTACATCCAGAGTAACATTCATGTCCCTGTTCATTGGTTCCTAAGGTTTGAATGCAACAGCATACTTGATAGAAAAACCTATTCAGCTGAAAGTGTCTAAATTCCCCTTTCGTGTTTTTAGCGGAACAGACATTCGTGCAAAAACGTGAACCAGGAGTTTTTCATCACACGCGGTCTCACTTTCTCTGGCTCCCACACACACACCACCAACACCACACACCTGCAGCAGTGACCATAGTGCCTCCCTAGTACCTCTGGGCCTGCGAACCCCTCCTCCCTCCTGGGTGCTCAGTGCGAGAGAACTTGCTTTTCACCTTTCGGTTACCGGATTACCCGCTGTTTCACCACAACCGACGAGACTAACAAATCGCCATTTTGAGACACCAAGGCGGCAGGAGGCCATCAAAAACGACATGGGGGTCCAGATACATGAAAAGAACTTTCGAGTGAATAGTGGAAAAGGTATTGTTTTTCCGGGTAGGGCAAAGCTGAAGGGGCAGCATCAGGACTCCAGCCGGGAGTGCCCGGATCCTTTCCCGAGCATTCTAATATTGGATTTGCTGCCAGAACCTTTCTTCAAGGCGTAAAGGAAGTGGCAATCGGTGTAACTTGATAAATTATGTGCGGTCAGTGTTGATCGTGAAAAAGACTAATGTAGATATGTAAAAAAAAACGCGTCATGGAAGGGTTTTTTTTTTGAATGGTCGAGTCGGCTTGATGCTGGTTGATTTGGTGTTATGGGGAGGCCGGGGTAAAAGGCCCACGGGGGAAGGGAGGGGGGAACAGTACTAAGGACTTACAAAAACGCACGGTTGAACAAGAAACGGTCAAACAGTTGTGTAATGAGGTGGGGCTCGGGCGGGAATAGTGGGGCTATTCAAAGTTGGTATGAGACCACAAGGGGGGGGGGCAAAGGGAGCAACTGCCCAGGCGGTGAAGCTCAGCGCAGTGATGGGCGGCCTAGGTGGGCGGTCGGGGCAAGGCTGGCTTGAATCAAGATGACAGCCGACAGCGAGGGGGGTATACGCGATCACCGATTTGAAAGCGACCCGCAGGGGAAACAGAGCACACCACCCCAGGCAATGCACTGCCGGAAGAGACCGTACACGGGGGCGGGTGCGGACAAGAGAATGGAGCGGGAAGTGGCGGGCGTGTCCGGACGCGCAGGAGTCGGTGTACTGGGGGTGGGGGCAGGAGGAAGCAAATGATCATAAGCATATTGATCGAGGGGGGGTGGAAATGGGAGAGTCTAGCAGCTAGTGGGCGAGCGGCATCGAGCTACGATCGAGCGATCTAGCGACTACTAGCGCGGTCGGGCGGCGGCGGGGCGGGCGCGGCAGCGGGCGGGCGGCCGGCGGCTCTGGGTGTCGGGGCTTGGCTGGTCCGGCCTGCCGCCCCGGCCGGCCTGGCCAGCGACTAGCGAGCGACGAGCGAGCTCGGCGAGCGTCATCGGTCTAGCCGGGCTGGCGGTCGGCTGGCCGTCGGTCGGTCGGGCGGGCGGGGCGGGCGGCGGGGGTGCGACGATCGGGCCTGGCTGGGGGGCGAGCGGGCGGAGGTCGAGCGGGCGGCGGTCCATAGCGGGTGAGCTAGCAGCTACACGAGCGACAGCGATCTAAAATTATGCGGCGAAGGAAGATCGCCAGGGGAAAGGGGGGGCATAGCTCCCGCCCGCGACTCACACAAGGACAGAGAGGCCGGAGGGAAACCGGATCACAAAGTGGGAGTGGATGTAGTGCGGACAAGCGCCAAGGAACAGCACAGGTCACGCAAGCGGGAAGGAGTAGTCCAACTCTCGACAGGGCTGTGACAGTGTTCCGCCCCCCCGGGCCACAGGCTGTCCGACAACCCACTGGGGGCAGGGAGCAGCGGTAGGCGGAGCTGGAGGGTGGAAGAGTAGCAGCGCGGCGTAGTAAAGGCGGAGAGAAGATGCACAATATGGCAAGAGAGCGGGTCATTGGTCACAAAATAAACCCACAGCGGATGAGACACACCGTGACAAGGCACAGACGTAAAGTGTGGAAAGGACAATTCCAAAACCACGAAACAGGGGAGGAGGTGTGCTGGGACTGGGAACGGACAGAGCCCAAGGGGGGAAGGAGGGGGAAATCCAAAAAGAAGCAATGGAACTAGGACCGACCGGTTGCAGATGGCCTGGGGGCGCCTGCTAGACGCAGAACCCCGCGATGGCCCGACACCAAAAAAAGACCGTATAGGTGGGCGGTGTAAGGGAACCGGAACGCCGCACAGAGTACATGTACAAACAAGACCTTTCAAGCTATATAATCGAAACACGCTGCTTTTTCCCTCCACATACCACACCAAGGAGCTGAAGCGGTGACTGGAGCATACTAAAAGCGCCACTGCTTCCGAGCCGTGCTCTTCAGCGGCCTGTGTCGCTTCGTCCGGCCTTTCAGCCGACCCTGCGTAATTCTACTGGTTCCTACTACGGAAAAAAAAAAAAAAAAAAAAAACTATAATCATAGCTCATCCTGAACGGAGTTCTGCCCGATCCCGCCGGATGGCAGCGGCTGGGGGATGAGACCACAACTCCCCGGATTCACACTCAGTCCACTGCGTCATCAAACGCTATCGGCCTTTTGTCTCGGTGTTTATTTGTGAATAGGGCCCGCTGGCGGCAAAAAATTATATGGTCCTTTTAGGCAACAGTTCAGGTCCTCAAAGGCGGGTACCGGGCATTGGTGAGCTTCTCATTTATGGCGCTACAGCGGCTAATAACTGAAGGCGCGCACATTCCCAAAAACGCTTACTTCCACAGTTGAAAAAGAAGGTGATACAGCGACTACGAAGAAAATACCATAGGGTTGGATCAAACGAAGGGTATAAAGAATGACATTTTTGAGTGAACTATACCTTTAACGGGAAATGGAGAACGCAGAGAGGCAGTTGTTTCTTTACAGTAACTCAGGTTTCCTGAATTGTGGTGGTCCTTCATACTGAATTAAATGTCCAGGTTTACATCTTCAGGATATCGAATTAAATACATAGATATTAAAGCCGTATTTGCAGAAACGCGGTTAAATCAAAATGAAATGCTTTCCAAGAACTTCAGATTACACAAAGTCAGCTGTTTATGACAGGTGTTGCGTTGATGGAGGTCCGTGTCAAGCGGTTTCTGTGAGAAAACTGTTTAAAAAGCTCCTCAGGCTGCTCAGTGATTTCCTTCAAGTCAGCTCATCGAGCAGAATCATCTATCAGTGTCTTCATAAGTGGATTAAACATTCTGTTCCAAGTCATTAACGCTATTATTCAAAACTAATGAAATCTATACCCAGATTACTGTAATGCTTCTGAGTTTACTGACATGAAATAAACCCCCTGTCACATCCGCTCAGAGCCAGGAAACTAACGCTGCCCTGTCTGTCATCTTAATTATGCTGATAGATAGTAATGCACTTCGAGGGTGGTTGGTGTGTCAGTTAAGACTAAGATTGCTCCCTCCAATTACTCCGTGTTTTGTTTTTTTAATGAAGATGAAATTGATGAGGATGCTGTGACAAAGCTAAAATTACCGTCACGGATCATTACTGGTCAGAGAGTTTTGGACTTAACAGATTGTAAAGTTCCACTTGTTACAAGGTGAAAATCTGTGGTTGAAAATCTAATTTTAACCTTTAAATAATGATGCAATCACAGTTAAGCTCCGCCCCCTTTGGTTACTGTTGCTAACGCTTTACAGAACGTTCCATAAGATCGAACTTGGGATTTCTGACTGAGAACAGCATGGTTTATGTATTCATAAAGTGGTAAAAATAGATCATTCTTTTGTGGGATGAAATTAAGTATAGAAAATCTGCCATTTTTCTTTAAATAACAGTACACAGTAACGTGATTAAAAACTCATGCAAAGCACAATTTAGAAAAACGACAAAAAAAAAACGTAATTTAAAAGCGATTAGAAGTGATAACATTGGTGTAATGAGCGCAACTGTTCCTAATGCTTCCATAATATATTCACTATGGTACACTATGGTGAATTTTATTGTATTGTTATTTTAAATAACAATGATAACACTTATATAACGATTCTGAAAGATAAAAACCGATAAATAATAATTATGAAATGAAAGATAATAATTATGAAAAGACATAAAGAAGACAAAATAATAAATAAAAAATAATGAATGAATGAATAAATACAAGTTTAACGTTTAAAAAGTTTCATTTAAATTTACACATTTTTATTCACTTTATTTTTGTCTTTTTCATTTATTATTATTTTATGATATAAAATGGGTTTTGCAATTATGAAATTATTTTTAAATAATAATTTACATATTTTAATTTCCCTTTTCTTTATTATTACAGTGGTAAGCATTTTGAATTATCTTTGTATGAAATGTGGACTTCAATCTAATTTGGGCAATTTCTGTAAATGCCGTTTAAACACCCAGGATGTCCATGGATCTACATTAGAAAAAGCAAAAGATTTGTCAATACTATTTTGGATAGCAACAGGTGCTAAGGTATGACTGGTTAAAGAGAGGATAAATTCAGTCTCAGTTGTACTGTAAGTTTCTTTGAATACGAGCTGAATATCTGCTTCCTATCTACAATTTCTCTTTTCCTACTTCTTATGTATAAATGTCAAATGTTTCACTTGCTTCTCATTCTTTTTGTTGATTCATTTTCATGCACACCAGCATATGTTTTGGTTCTGGAGGACCTTCGAGTGACCCTTCAGAAACAGATCTGCGTTCTCCTTGCTCTCCATGTCAGGGTTTGCAATGGCGTGACCCCCATCAACCTGCTCCCGATGGTTCATGATGACCTGTGAGTCATGGATACAGAGTGAATTCTTTCCACTCAAACCCTTTACTCAACATTACACAATCATAGACAAAAACCAGTAAAGTTCCTCAGGCATTCAGAAGGGCACTCAATGGGCCTGTTAATTGCCAGAGGCTGGAGATCAGGGCCTTTCACTAATGAAAACAGAGCTTAGTTCATGGCCAAACTATGATAATTCTATTTGATGAGATTAAAGGAATAGTTCACCAAAAACTGAAAATTTGCTGAAAATATACTCACCCTCAGGCCATCCAAGATGTAGATTAGTTTGTTCCTTCATCCGATTTAGAGAAATTGATCATTGCATCACTTGCACACCAATGGATCCTCTGCAGTAAATGGGTGCCGTCAGAATGAGAGTCCAAACAGCTGATAAAAACATAATAATCCACACCACTCCAGTCCAGTACGCCAATTAACGTCTAGTGATGTGATAAGCTGTATGTTTGTAAGAAACAAATCCCTCAATAAGATCACCAGAGTCGTCACCTCTGGCTAAAATATAATCCATAGTCCATAATCCATCATAATGCTTCTTACAGTAAAAAAGTCCATCCCCTTTTGTCTTCCCACATCAAAATCCACCAACATATTTGTTAGATCTGTTTTGAACTGTTTTCTCTTGTAAATGGTGCTTGGTCTGTGCATATTTGCATGTAATATTATGGATAGAGGACTCGCATTTTAGCTGGAAACAATGGATTAAAGTTTTTCTTACAAACACGTAGCTTTTCACTTGAAAGGATGTCCATTGATGGGCCGGAGTCATCGGATAACTTGTGGATTATTGTGATGTTTTTATCAGCTGTTTGGACTCTCATTCGGACTCATTCACACCTTCACTGCAGATGATGCATTGGTGAGCTGTATTGTTAATGCTAAATTTCTTCAAATCACTCATTGACATCTTGGATGGCCTTTCATTTCGGGGTGGACTATACTCTTAACCATAGTAAAACCATGCAAAAAGTGGCTTATTATATTGAGTTTGTTGCGTTTCTTATTCTTTGAAACTCCCTGAGCACACATTCTAAATTAGGCAGGAACATAATGGGCCATTTTAATTATTTATGGTGAATTTAACATTTTGTTCAGTGTCATAAGCAATATAGGTGTCAGCTGAGTGTGTGTTGCTGGATTAAAGCAGCACTATCATCTGACCTGTTTTTGACAGGCAGGGCTGCTCTGCCTGAACAGACATGAATAGACTTTTATATCTGTGTGAAAAAGCTATAGCTGCATCTGAACACACAATGCAGATAAGAGAAGTCTCATGGACTTAATCGCAAAGATGATATTCCCTCCAGAAAAACCTTTGCAGGATGACTCCACAAATTGTGTTAAATCATGTTTAATGAAAAGGTATCTCCACAAGGCAGTCAAGTTAGATTACATAATTACAGAAAACTAGGGCATCAGCACAGCAGCCGCAACACACACGGCATGCACCAGGACACAAACGCCTCAGGGGATGAAGGCCCAGAAAACAAACAATGATTTATCCTCCTTTCTCAATATTGCTTTTCTTCTCTGGCCTTTGCATATTTTCATTAATAATCAACATGAAGTCAAAACTGACCCTATTTACCGTCTTAATAAATTGTGTCTCATGGTGCACAATTTGTTGGTTTAAAAAAAGTAATCTTTCATAATCTTTCATTGAAATGCAGTTGCTTCAGACTTTCTGTGGATAACACCAAGAAGACTTTTACTTTCCAGCCTCCGTCTCTCTCTGTTGTGGTATGTAGTGGCCAGTTTCAAACCGAAATACACTATCGTTCTCTACTTTATCAAGTGAATCAGTAGAGAAATATGCACAGAATCAAGCACCATTTCCAAGCAAAAACAGTTCTAGACAAATATGTTGGTTGATTTGAATGAGAGAGGACAACAGGGAATGGGCTTTTTTCCTAGAGGAAGCATTATTATGCACTCCTGTTTTGGCCAGAAGCAACATTTCAACATTCAAATGCCTTAATGATGCATTTGGTTCTTACAAATACGCAATTTTTCACCTCACAAAACATTAATTGATGGACTGGAGTGGTGTGGATTACTTATGGATTATTTTGATGTTTTCATCAGCTGTTTGGACTCTCATTCTGACGGCACCCATTCACTGCAGAGGATCCATTGGTGAGCATGTGATGTCATGCTAAATTTCTCCAAATCTCTTCCGAAGAAGAAATAAACTCATCTACATCTTGGATGGCCTGAGAATGTGAGTACATTTTCAGCAAATTGTATTTTTTTTGGGTGAACTTTTCCTTTGATAGGCTACTTAAATTAGCCCATTTCAACAGCAATCTGCTGGTTTCATGACATTGTGCTAGACCTGCCATACCTTAAGTGTGCCTGTCGGTATATGCATGCTTTGTTTCACAGGAAGCTCCTTTAGCTTGAGCTTTCCAGTCTCCTGTGAAACTGGCAGCACTTGCTGCTTACCTATCAGCTTAGACCCCATAAAGACATGTCCGGCTGCTCAGAGGGGTATAATCCCAGTGAGAATGGGATAAATTAAGCTCTCATTGCCCATTGTTCACATCAGGGTTTCCTTGACTTGACGTAATCTACAATTGTATGTCATAACATAATTAGTCATTTTCAGCAAGTCATGGGTGTTCTTTGATAGTTGTGTGATTCTACTGCCGCTTGGTCTATGAATGAACCGTTTTCACAAAAATGAAAATCATTTACTCACCCTCATGTTGTTGCAAAACAACATCAAACCGAATGTTAGTGCTCTTTTTCATTCTACCAAAGCCGTAAGTCATGCTGGGTAATCAGATGTTCAATAACCAGGTAGTATTTTATTCTCATGTGCTGCATTAGGCGAAAACGTTGATACATCATGTTCAAAATGCTGCTGTTTCCTGAATTTAATTTAAATGTCTGCTAAATGTCGGCCTGTTCCTCCCACAGTTTCACCTCCTTCTGCTTCACTTCATCACATCCCCCGTTCATTTAGAAAGAAGGGAAGCACTGCGGTTGCCCACAGAGTAGAGGTAGACTTCTAAATAAGCATTGGTATCCAGTTCAGATAGCAGCTGCATTCCCTCTGGTCCAATTGCCCACTATTCAATTTATACAAACACAAGGTTGCAGGGGTTACAAAAACTGTCAGCTTTGTCAGATGTAAATGACAGACACGCATTAGATGTCTGCCTCCAAGCATCGCACCTCTTTCAAACGTTGTGATGTTTAATGGAGTGTAGAACATCTCAACAGGTCGGTCAAAAAAAAACAAAAAGCATTGTAATCTCACATATAGAGATCAGATTTAGATATGGGTTACTGACTAAAGTGCTCTGGTCCACACTGACTTATACTTGCTTATTTTGGCTGTAACCACCCACTTAAGTCCTAGACTGTCTGACTGACATGCAAAGCAACCGACCTCATTTTGGTTTTAGAGTACATGCATTTTATGGGTGGGTCTTTTTGAAATATGTTTTTTAGAAGAAGAAAAAATTCTGGAATGGATTTTTTAATCACCTTGTGCTGCAACTTATAAAGTGACATAAATAATGCAATTAACACTAAGCACGCAAAGCTCACACATTTGGATTTGTGCCGAATGAAGGAGTACGGAGCCAAAGTTTAATTTGTAAGCACATTCATTGTTTAGACTTGACATTTATAATACATTTGTTTATAATGAAGCCACAATAACTATCTATTGAATTAGGTTATAGTTATATGGTTGTTCATACAGAAAAAATAGTCTAACTTCTAGAATAACTAATATTTATTTCTAAAATAGAATACATAATGACTTCTGCTAATGTTTTTTATTTTTTTGTGACATTTTGACATTTTGAATGTTCTCTGAACATTCTGAAACTAGAATTTTTTTTAATGTTTTGGGGATTTTTTTTTTTTAATGTTCCATGAACAATGTATAAATAACATTTTTATGCTAAAGTTTTGAGAACATTATTAGAGACCAGATAACTCTGAACGAACATTCTATTAACGTTGCTGGTTAGTTCATAATTTTGATAGTACCTTGCCAGAATGTTCAACAAAGTTCTGAAAACTTTTGCTGGGTGATTCGTGATGAATTTGTACGATCTCATTTGTACCATTTAGTACAATCTGGTTAAGCCCTACTGATGGTTATGTGTAGGGATGGACCTTTTTTTCTAAAAATTGTAGGTTTATGAATCATGTCTTACAAATTCATATGAAATCACTACCTCATAAATGTTATGTTTTCTCATGAATTTGGGTTGGATTCGACTAATTTTTTTATTTATTTATTTTATTTATTTTTCTCAGCAACGAGATTTTGACCCGGTGTGATTTATAATCATGGTGTGACTTTTTTTGGGGGGGTGGGAAATACGATAAATAATATTATATATAATTAAACTCAACTAACGGTTGGACCGAAAACACCACGAAAAATAGAGAACAATGTATATATTCTGCCCATTGAAAAGTAATAAGTGCAGATTCTTTCACAGACACAATTTAGATAACAAATTGGAGTGCTTTTGTGAGCAAAATGCCTGAATAGACAAGAGACTAAGATGTATCCGGCTCTCTCGATTCAGAGCCGAGACATACTCTTCATGGAACACCAGGAGCATGTCAATAAGTTTTTCTGTTGACCCCAGAGAACAGTTCACTGGGATGAAATCCAACAATCACATTGTTTATCACACCATTTATTTACTTTGAGAGCTCATCTCTTTCAAAGGCTCACCATTTGTGTTCGTGTGTTAAATTTTGACTGATGCCCAGGCGGTGACCAAAATATATTTCCCAGAAGCTCGGTGAGTTAACTGGATCTAAAAAGTACTTCGCTTTGCTCTACACACAAAGGCCCGGTTTCACGCGGGTAGACTAAGCCAGGATTAGGCCAAGTTAACTTAGTGACATTTAGTATTTTTTAAAACGTCTTAGAAAAACGTTACTGGTGTGCATATTGAGACAAAACAATGGCACTGATATATTTTAAAATAAGTCAGTGCAAGTTTCTTTCATTTAAAACAGCTCAGACATGCATTTTAGTGTGACTAGGCTTAAGCCTTGTCTGTGAATCCGGGGGAATGTGTAACAAAGTCATTAGTAATTGCCAAGCTGAAACAAACTGGCAAAGTCTAAGCAATATTAATCCCTCTCACCTGTCTCAAGTCTTTTGGGAATAAATAAATGATAAAATAAAATCTGGACCTTACAGGGCTTAAGTCTTCATCCACTCCTTCATGCGAAGGATCCATTGACTCAATAGGATTCATCCATGTCCGTTTGTTCCAGTGTCCTTGTTTTTGGAGGAGCTCGGCTCCAATCCTGGGCCGTTCAGGGATTTAATTCGGATTAAAGAAGATATGTCCCCCAAAAAAAGCAGGGTTGATGTGAATGTGCCACTGGCTCAGTGGTAAGATCACAGCCTTCCAGGAGGAGGACCACGGTTTGAATCCCTTGCCAGGGGCTGGCGCATAGTGCGCGCCATCATATCACAGACTCAGCTTCTCCCATCTAAACGACGAGAACTATGCTGGGGATTTTTTTTCGGTTCTCTGGAATATTTCGAGTAAAGTTCGCAAGGCCCCGAACTCGCCTCGCTCGACACCACCATCGCCCCGCACAAGACCCGGCTCTCCTTAAGCGCTGGGTCGCAGCGGCAGGCCCCCAACGAGCCTGGGCCGCGCCCCAGATCTCACCGCAGCAAAGCCTCACTTGCTTCCCGCTTCAGCTCAACCTTTCACAGCGGCTCTTCCGGCGGCAGCGTCGTATGCAGCCGGGCCTCCAGCAAACGCTAGCGCAAGGCCGCTTCCTCTAGCGACGCAAGCCGTGTTGCAAATACATTTTTAGGTAAAGTCGCTAAAAGGCAGGTCGTTTTGTTGCTAAAAGTCGTGAAACGACCTTGTGACAAAAGGATGTTGATGTCATTTCGTAACCATGACTCAAACTGCGTAGAATACACAAATAAATTACTCAGATTTTCTAAGTTAATTTTCGCTAGCATTTTTACCTGTATTTTAAACTACACATTTCACTCAGATGAACGGATGAAAAAGATTGAGTTTCGAGAAAATAAGTTCAACTATGTACCTAAATGATTAACGATTATAGGCACAAACTAACAACTAGGTTTATCATAAAGAAACCATTATTATCGAACAAGTGCAACTAGCAACCTAATTCACATGTGACGTGAGTATTGCTAGGCACCTCTCTCCAAGTCTCTAGCCAACTTGCCGCTTGGCTAGCTTTTCAATTCTTTCTTCTTTGGGTGGTTAAGAGGAAAATACACTTCTTTAACATCTAATAACTGCACACTTTAAAGATACTAAAAGTTGCCAAATAAATGTTTTAAATAAATATATTAATAAATTCGTTACTATGTGCTTTGGAAAACCAGTTGCTAGAGAAGGGAAAAAATTTTTTTTACATACACATTATACCAAAATCCTACCAAGGGCACCAATGGCCCGACAATTGTTTCTACATGTCACTATGCAATCTAATCCTTGTATGACTAAACATTTAATTCAAATGTCCACTAAATTTGTAATATTTGGCCATTTCTTTACGACAGAAATGCTACAACAATCGTAAATCTTTGAATGCGGACATCAAAAGCCATTTTTCTGAGTTTTTCCATTATGTTCAGCGTTTCACTGAAATAATCTGTTCAGCTTTTCCCCCATAGGCGGCGTGAATGAAACGAGGGTTCACGATCAGCCCTTTTGATGCCCCGCCTTCTCAGTTTCGCATTAGCCCACTGGAGTGGCTACTAGGAAAATTCTGGGGTAATAAACGCCTTCTAATCGATCAGTCAGCTCCATGTAACTCCCTGTTTTCAAGCATAAACGCCTCGTTTCCTTGACTAATTCC
>JADLZN010006811.1:0-21690 GCA_018155175.1 Sinocyclocheilus anophthalmus
GATTCAAACTTTGCTGTCTTTTTAAAGGTGTATTTCAAGCAGTTTTGCAGAACATGTCAGAAATCATTCAACCCATACCGTGTTGAGGACATAACCTGTCAGGTAAACCTATAGGTTTGCAACCAGATGCCTATAGATGATCTATAGGACCTCTGCAAACTTTGAAGATGACTTTAAAAACAAAAAAACTGGTGCAACTTTACAACAGCATTGGTCTCAATGTAAACTAAACTAGGAGTGTCAATGGTTTACAAGCAGCTGTCTTTCAATAGATCACTTGCATATCCATTTATTCACTGTCATTTTTGCATTAACTACAACTAGAAAATTTCATTTTCAGACTTGTAAGAAGTCTCGCTGTACGTGTTCTGTAACGTCACGTCACGTGGACCCCCAAAGACCTCACAGACAGGATCTGTGCGGCCGCTGCAAAGGCAAGCGTCTGTCCTGTGACAGCACATTCAGCTTCAAATACATCATCTAGCAGCTCTGTCCGCTGTGGTCAGGCTTGGTTGTTGCCCAGCTGGATTGTCCACCTCAGTCTCTGCACCCTCGCTGCTCAAAGACCGCAGTGGGGATCCATCGGTCACTACAGTTTATTTCTTTTTGTTTTGCTTTAATTTGTATGTGAAGTAACTGTAGGTGCCAATTCTAAAAATAAAAATGGCAATTACTAGCACATCTTGAGTTTTCTATGAACTAATCTGCAGCAGGGTGACATGAATGGCTGACTTGAGTTGTACACTACTAGAAGCATTTTTGTGCCTATAAATAAAGCAAACTGGATTTGATTATTTTTAACCCAGGGGTATCCAAGCTCTGTCCTGAAGTCTAGTCCCAACATGCCCAAACACAGTGCAGGAAGTTTCTAGTATGCCTAGTAAGACCTTGATTATCTGGTTCAGGTGTGTTTAATAGGGGTTGAGCAGGATTGGACACCAATTTTAACCTCAACTGCTCTGATGGGATGCAAATCACAAATGTTTGTTCAGATTAAAGTCCAGATTAAGAGCAAAACAATGCAGTAATTGTGGCTGCCAAGAGTTAAAGCTGATGAGGGGTGTCTTGCCCTATACATGTCCTTGATTTGCAACTTACTATTACTGCACTGTTTACTGTACTTGGTCAAGTCTTCAGACTAGCACAGTAACTCTTGTCTGTTCACGTAAGGTTCATTTCAGGTTTGCGCTTTCTGGAACTAGTAAAGATCATGCATGTAATTCAATTAAACATTTAGTCAAATTTTTTCAGACTTTGTTGTCAATGACAGATTCAGGTTGTTTGGTTTATGTACAGTGGTTACATTATAGGATGCCTTAAATGGACAAATGGTTGTGTGATTAAGCATTACCGTAACCCATAAATAACACAAAACCAGTCATTTGTGTTTGACTAAATGGGGTTGTTACCTAGATGAAATGATTTGTGCCAAAGTTTTGCGTGTACACCTGCACCACAGTCCAAACCACAGCTTTAACGATAACACGGAGGAATTATGGTGTTGGAATTACTTCCAGAACTTTAGTTGTATGAATTCAATGATAGCCAATATAAATCCATACAAACTTAAAGTGGCAGATGGCATAACTGTAGCACACGCTTTAGAAACAAAGTTATCTTCTACTGGTGTGGATGGTAACTTAGTTATTTTACTTGCTGTGAACTGGTCTTAATAGAAAAGACCAGTGATGCTAGAGAACTGAACACATTGAATCAACATACACTGCTGATAGGGTTAATAACTGGATATATACGTTAAAAACCATCAGGAAATGAACTGATAAGTGTTGCTTATAATCAGGTTTTTATTTAACAGTACAGAGAAAAGCAGATAAATCAGATGACAAAGACAAACCAGAGAGAAATGTGAGATGGGGAGGAAAAAAGAAAAAAAAAAGGATAACGCACCTCTAGATAAAAACTATATTATTCCATGTAAATAATATATCCATTAAATAATTAAGAACAGCATTCAAAATGTACCAAACAAGCAACACAAGAGATCTCCCAGAGGAATGAATACAGTGAATGTTTTATTTCTCAATGTGCCACGACAGATTAAACGCCCCCTCCCTCCCTACCTATTTTTGCGGTTAATGCTTTCAGGACAGCGCTTTGTCTCTTGGAGTTCGGCAAGCGAAGCACAGTGCCTTACGTCGCAGAGCCCACAAACCCTCAGTGCAGCCCTGAGTCTAGGGTTAAGACAGCCAACATGGACAAACACTAGCCCCAGTTTCCCCTCAGCAGGGGCTCCAGCGGGGCCTCACAGAGGGACTTTGAGCAAACATGGAGATCACAGTGGGTATCAAGGAATGCATATGGCAAAACTCAGCTGAGAAGCTGAGCTCGTTCGTTGGGAAATATTGAAGATTAAGGTGCCGTATTATAAAGGGGAGGGCAGCCTGTGACTTACTTGCATCCAAAAAGCTATTCAACTCGCTATTTTTTGCATTAGTCATTACCCTCTACTGAGCTCTCTCTGATTGAACAGTGCATTACACAAATGTACAAGGAAAAATACTGCTTTTACACTATACATTTTCTAAAATATATACAGAGTAAAATAAGTTATTGATATTTCCATGAGTTGCAGCCAGTTTGCACTTCACTTGTGCATTTCGGTTTGTTAACGTGCATGTATGAGAGAGAACGGGTGTGCAAATATCAGTCCATGTCAAATCGCAAGCACACCCTCGCACTCGTCCTCACACGCACGCGCACACACACACACACACACAAGAGTCTATGGTTTCCTACAGGCAGCTACTTATTTGGTTATAGATTAAGGGATTTGTAAGAGCGGCCCAGTGAAAGCTGAAAGTTCTCCCCGATCCAGGTCAATAAAGTTAAACAGATAAATCACTTTATACGGAGGGTACAGCCCCCCAGCTTACATGTTAAATATCCTAACATTTACAACCTAAGACTGTTAAAAAATACATTTCTCAAAAAAATATTTGTTGCAGGCTTCTCTTTCAAGCATGCTTTTTGCGATCAGCGATACGACAGTCTCGCTGATCCATTGTGATACTCTGATTCTCACAATAACGCTCCAAATCCCATCTCTGCCCCAGTGCATAGTGGGGCAGAAGCATGTGGATCACTCTAAAAAGACACCGCCTAGAGGTCATAGGTCATTCCGCCAAAAAGCTTCAAATTTAGCATCATTATCGCCCAGTGTCCCTCCTAATGGTTCTTGACCAGTCCTGTTCTTCGTACTTTCTCTGACATCTGGAGAAGTTAAACTATTGGAGAAAGGGGGAAGGAAAAACATGGTACTTGAGTAATAGTTTAGAGTAACTAATAGCCACACATTCTTTAGCCCTTTGAGGTGAAGTCTACGTGAAAATCTCCAAACTCGCCACCCCGGAGGAAGAGAGTGGAGTTCGTGAAGCTCTCACAGTCCAGTGCTGAGGACTGTGTTTTGCGTGTCGATTTGCGTCTGGATGTGGGCCGTGGGGGTCGGGGACAGGATGTGCGTCTGGTGGGTGTGTGGGTGCGTCTGAGCCTGGCAGAGAGCTTCGCAGATCTGAAGGTTGAGTTCCATGAGGCGTGAACTGGCCTGAGAAAGATCCCTGCTGGGGCCCACCACAGCCAAACAGCCCGTCTGACCCAGAGTCTGGTGCCTGAAGTAAATGTGCAGCAGCGTCTGTACTGCATCATCCCTCTCACTGCCAAATATGTCATTAGGCCACAGGCACCTGAGGGAATGAAGAGAAGTAAGAGATACAGAAGGTGGGTTTATAGAGGTATACAGATACAGGAACATATCAGATTATGCAAAAGAGATCTACAGGAGTTCGACAAGATGCTTAGTTCCATTATGGATCCTAACTAGACATGCTGTGAAATATGTTTCCAGTGACAAGCAATTTGTCTGTCAATTCTGAAATCGGCCAATCAGAATAGATTTAATGTTTAACAGACAAACTATGTAGAACGAGATCTCGGACCAATGAGGTTGTAATGTTGCTTGTCACATCTGGTTAGGATGAAAAACTATTAAAAGGAGTTTAAAAGAGTTTCTTGATACTTTTTTGCTTAGTTCTAGTTATATGAGAGCATATAAATAGTTATATTTATTATTAAAGTTGTCAAATGTCAACTTGATCTTCTGGTTAAACAACAGACTTTGACAGACTGGTGATGTATGTTGGATTTCACCCTTCATTTAGTCGCTTAAACTCCGCCCCCCTTCCTTAGAATCACCTGAAAGCTCACATTCAGATTTGCCTCGATCCAATCAACAACTGATGGACTGAACCAAGTCCACACCCACATTTTTTTCTGTTTTGATAATCCGTTACACTCGGATGTGCATTACAATATTTCAGCTTCATCGCGACGTTAAAGACACCATGAAATCAAAACTGACAACCCTTATTTTTTCATTAAATACTGCAGCGTTTATTATACATAATTTATCTGTGCAATATTATTGACATCTTTTATTAATAGTACTAAGATCACAGCAATTGGCAAATGACAATGAACCAAGTCCCAATCTACACTTTTTTTTGTCCGATGAGCCATTTAATTGGGATACAGTTTCACTGCAACTTCAAAGCCTAGTTATCTTACCTGAAGGCTTTAACTTGAGCAATGGCTGTGCTGAAGTCCCGTGCTCTGAGGCTCTCGATGAGTGAGTGGATAGCCGTCTCTGTGCTTGACTGGTCCAATTTAATATCGCCCAGTCCCTCCTGTCCATCACCTACTGACTCTGCCTCCTTCAGACAGCTCTCTAATATGGCCAGCTCCTCTGACATGTTAGTCACCTGAGAAACACACAAGCACCATGACATTTTAAATCAACATTCAGTCAATATTCTCACAACTCTAAACCACTCATGAATAATGACCAACTTGCCAGTACACAATCAGTCAGTTGACAAAATCATTAAGGCACACCATAGTCATTATCATATTAAGAATAAACAATTGAAAATTGAAACCAAGGCAATGCGTATTAACTCAAAACTGGATTCTCCCAAGCAAAATATATGTGAACTGTTATACTGTATGATTTCTACATAACAGAGATCGATGAGCTCTGTGTGTATGTGTGCAGTCTATAGAGTGTAAGTGAGTTAGTATCGATGAGCGATAGGCTGAATGGCTTTGCTCTGGTCTGTAATAAGCATATCAGTCTCTCTCTCAGTGAGCATAATGAAGTTAAACTGCACTAAGATCATTATGTGCAGTCAGACATTTGTGTGTGTCCATACTGGCACACATTAGCACAAACTACCACAAATCCAGTCTTCTGTATGTGTGTGCCATCATGCAGCTTGCTGGCCTCATGTCATGCACTTTTTGTGGCACTCAAAAAGCCACAACAGTACAAATAAGATTTGTATTTCTTGTTAATATGACATAAATCTATACATACGCTTAATTTATAGGCCTTTTCACACAAATTCTTGCAAAATGAAACGGAATCTTTCATCTTCTATCAATACATTTATATCTTGACACTGCATGTTAAAGTTTTGACAATGGCACTGAAACAACAGCGAGACATGCTGCAATGGTCAAAGCCGTCCTTCTAGCACAATCCTTCATAGAAAAACAATTAAAGGGATAGATGAGCCAAAAATTATAATTCATTCAACATTCAGCCAGCCTCATGTTGTTCCAAACCCATAAGATGCTTGTTCATCTTAGAAACACAAATAAAGATATTTTTTATGTAAAACCGGAGAGCTTTGTCCCTGCATGAAAAAAACCATTGCAAACAAAACTTTGAGGCTTTAAAAAGATTATAAAGACAGTGTAAAAATATTCCATCCTTACTCCAATAAATCCAAGTCTTTTAAAGAGACGTGATGGTTATCTGATGAAGAGATTCATGAGCTTATGCAATAAACAGTGCTAAATCACATTCATAGAGACATCATATATGTAAAAAGATGAGCAACCTCAGCCACAGGAGGTTGTTCGTACACATACAAATTTGTGTGGCAGCTTCCTGGCTAATGGGCATTCCATCACCATAGCTAATGTATTCTAGGTATGTGTGTTGATCTACTCAGTTCATTTAAAATATCTAATTTGGGACCCCTGGACCACAAAACCAGTCATAAGGGTAAATTGCATGAAATTGAGATTCATACATCACCTGAAAGTGTGAATAAATAAGCTTTCCATTGATGCATGGTTTGTTAGGATAGGACAATATTTGGCCGAGATGAAAATCTGGAATCTGAGGGTGCAAAAAAATCTAAATACTGAGAAAATCGCCTTTAAAGTTGTCCAAATGAAGTTCTTAGCGATGCATAATACTAATAAAAAATTAAGTTTAGATAAATTTACGGTAGGAAATTTACAAAATATCTTCATGGAACATGATCTTTACTTAATATCCTAATGATTTTTGGCATAGAAGAAAAATCGATAATTTTGACCCATTTAATGTATTGTTGGCTATTGCTACAAACTGTGCTACTTTTGACTGGTTTTGTGGTTCAGGGTCACGTGTGTTTTGAAGATGAACAGAAGTTTTATGGGTTTGGAACAACTTAAAGGCGAGTAAATGATGACAATTTTCATTTACGAGGGAACTAACCCTTTAAAAATGGTGCAGACAAACACAACAATGTATCCTGTGTGAACAACAACAACACAGGACAAAAAACACAAGCAGAAACAAACCTCTGCCTCTCTCTTGATGGTGTCCACTCTGCTGATGAGTTTGCAGTAGGCCTGAAAGAGCAGTAGGAGCTGGAAATGCAGCTTATACAGCCGTCGACACAACTCCAGCTCCTAAAGAAACAGAGAGAGAAAGAAAGAACATGACACTATCACCTTAACATCTTTAGTTTTAATCATCAGCACAGTCAGCAGCAAAACAGCATGATTGGATGAACGGACGGCAAGATGAATGAACAAATGGAGGGAAAGACGGATGGATGAACATCCTGGCTTTGAGACGGAGAGAAGGGTTAGCATGGTTATACCTTGGAGAATCATTTTGTAAAACGTGGACCATGTATGATTCCCTTATCAGAACGAAACCCTGAAAAAGTGATGTTTCTGGAAAATGTCAGATCCGAATTGCATGATCCAAAATATGTCAGCAGTGAGCAGAGGGGACAGATGGATGAAGGGGTGAGCATGCAAAAATGGCAGGTACAAAAATAATCTAAGCTACTTTTCTCTCACGTCCTCCGCTCAGATGTCCATGGACACACTCTGTATGCATAATGTGTCAAACTTTCTAAAAGCATTAAAAACACTAGTAACCCATTATAAAATCAGCATTTAGGAAGCAAGGTCAACACTGTAAGTATGCAAAACTCATTTAAGCCATTAAATAATCATTATTGAAGCATGTAGTGATGATTTATGAATAATCATGAATTAGACACGTCTGTAGTGGTGTTAAGAGATCAGATGTAGGCATAGTTCTGAATTCTGATTGGTTGAGAACGACTGTGCAGATGTATCAGTGAAGTATAGATGAATGTTCAGTATGCGTGGCTAAATAGAAAGGATTGTGACAGGCTCTAAAATATGATAAACCACTTACTGCTAGCATTTCCATTGGCTAAGCAAAAAGGACAGCAGGTCACAAAAAGAGGAAACACAGGAAATGAGAGAAAGACCAAAAATTAGTGTGCTGATAACACCTCAAGACCAAACATAAGAGACAGAGAGAGAAATATTGCAGTCTGTTGATAATTAACAATGACAGGAAAAAAAATGCTGTTACATGAAATGACTTAATATGTTTTCTCCAGTTTCATGTACACTCAAACATTTGTTACATTGCTAAATATATGCAAATAGATCGAAGAGGGAAATTAAAGAGCGAGAGAGGTTGAGACAGATGCAAGTTTCAGTAAGAGAGAGAAATATCAACTGTGGCATCACAAAATTGCAAAAGCGCTTAACATCACAGAAAATAAAGATGCTGTTGTTAATGTTAAAGATTAATTTATTTTAAAATAAATAATTTACTGACCCCAAACTTTTTAACAGTGTGCTTTTTTGAATTTTTGGAGAAAATCTACTCCGTTGTGTGGATGAAAGGGATGTGCAGAACTTGAAATGAATAACAGACATTTTAATTCTGCAGAAATCTGTGGTGAGCTCAGGAGCACAGATTCTGTATGGGCCTGGTTATGGGTAGCAGAAAGATCAGCTGCCCTCGAATCAACTCTGCTTACATTCTTACAGACGTTCTTACATTGTTTTATTTCTCAGAGATGAATAAAATTGTTTAGAGCACAAATGTTCACATTTGTGTGCTCAAACTGAAGCATGCAGTGAGGTGAGTGTGTGGAAGTGATTTTTTTTAAATACCTGAGCTTGAGTGTTGGGTCGCTGGTTACCGTCTTTATCACCAAAGGTCTTTTTGCAGTTATCCAACCACTGAAGGGGAAGCAGAAATTAGATACCTTAACCAAAAAGCAGAGAAGTGAAGGTGGAAATTTCTGATGTTGTGAATGTGAGCAAAGACAGATGACGTTCCTGTGAGTGCGAAACAGAAATAGAGGGAGAGACGAATAGTTCGTATGGGAGTGTGCGTGAGGTAAATTTAATAAGAGTCTGCTACTTAGCAAATTAAAGAGGGTCTGTTTAAGCACAGAGGGGGTCGGGCACATAATGCTCTAGAGGCAGTGCCTGTGTCTCATCCAATTACTGTCCTCTAGTCATCCACTATCCCATCTGCCCCGTCTACTCCCCTTCCTGAGCCTGTCCGCCCAGCTAAATGATTTAGGGCCTCCATGAGAGAAATTGGCTGCTGTAGATTCTAGATGGGTGCTAACGGAAGCTAACTCACGTCCTTATATGATTTACTAGCCAACAATAACTGCAAAGAGACATTTTATGATCCTGCACTGTCAGCTTATTCTCCTCTGCTGTCTCTCCTCCATTGCATAATCTCTTTAAAGATGGGTTTAAAGACTAAACTTTAACTAACAAACTGCACAGGAATTGGGTATAGCTGAAAATCAGTGTACTGCTTCTGCCTTAATGGAACCAAAGACGTTCTTTCATTATTGCATCAGATTTAAAGAAAGATTTTCAGTGAGTAACTTAAATTTTGCATTTGTTCCTTACTCAAAGACATCATATGGCTTTGAAATACTTGGAAAAGAAAACACACAACACCACAATATTATACACGGATATATTACTGAAGTTAGTATCTCACCTGTTCGGCGGCTGCTCTCTTGCTGTTGTAAGTGTCCAGATGCTCTTGTAACTCCAACACACTGAACTTCAGAGTCTCCAAGAGCCCACAGGAGACCAGCTAAAACACACACAGTTTACTGAATATACCAACATGTTGTATTATTGCACACTATCACACATATAGATAACAGATTGGGCAGTGATATAATCTTTGTAAACAGACAAGTGTAACTACACAACTATCAATAAGCTGTGTAATTTTCAGATGTGAGGTACAAAGGAAGTGTACACTCACAGTTTCAGCATCCAGCAGGACTGTAGGACACTGAGAGCAGGAGGTCATGACCTCTAGAGAGCTTAGGAACTGGTTTCCCATTCGTTGCAGCCCCACCCCAAGGAATCGTACTGAGGCATGGGTAATCGAGTCAAATTTCCTCTGAATGTGCTAAAGAGACAGGAGAGAATCAACTCAGTACTGCAGAAAAACACCAAGCTATGAATCAGTCAAATAACAAGCTATGGTAAATATCACTTATACAAATTTGATTATGAAATAAAAAATTGTGTTTAGGATACATAAAATGCTAACAATTAAATTAGTTGTATGGCTAGAAAGTGGAGACAATTCATTCCAAAAATGCTTAAAATTGTGATTTGAAATGTTGGAAAAGATATATGTTGATGGTGGTTCAAGAACAATACGCTAAACATAACATAACACACTGTTGGAAATTATAAGTAGACAAATAAACTAGTGACAATTAAAAGTTTAAGAGTCCATACAGCCAAAAGTGGCCATAGATTAAGAACCCATTTTTATAAACGTAAGTTAACCTCTATTCAAACCTTTTTTTAAATTGTTTTTGAAAGAAGTCTCTTATGTCACCAAGGCTGCATTTATTTGTTCAAAAAATACAGTAAAAACAGTAATAATATTGTGAATATTATTAAAATAATTGTTTTCTATTTTAATATAATTTAAAGTGTAATTTATTCTTGTGATGGAAGAGCTGAATTTTCAGCAGCCAATACCCCAGTCTTCAGAAAGCATCTGTAATATGCTGATGTGTGCCTTAGAAAAATTTTTTTACATGAGGAAAACAGTTGTGGGCTTTAATATTTTTGTGGAACCATGAATTACAATTTATTGCAGGATTCTTTGATAATAGAGAGTAGAAAGGGAAAAGCATTACCAGAACTTTTGTAACATTATAAATGTCTTTAGTCACTTTTGGTCAATTTAATTAATACTTGCTGAATAAAAGTAATAAAAAATTCTTACCAACAAGATTTTTGAACTATTCTGCAGAAAACTGTATATAAATATTCATGTAACATGCAGGCACACACTCACAAACTCTAATTTTTACCTGAAAGAGTTGTGAGAACACATGGAAGGTGTAAACAGCACAAGACCCATCTGAGTCCGACAACATCTGGTTGACATGGCAACGCCAGGCGTCCTCCTCGTCGTTATAGACTACGGGCTGGAATGCTGCCAAAATAGCCGAAAGAAAGGGCGACGGAGGTGGTGAGGCCTGGAGTTCAGGAAAGCCGTCTGCATCACCCTCATCTTGACTGCGAACAGAGATGGAAAGAGCTAGACTCAAGACACATATGGAGACGTGAGTACACAAAGCGGTACATCATCCAGGAAGTAAAATTCAACAGAAACATGCTGTTCTCGCTCTCTCTCTCTCTCTCTCTCTACTCTCTCTCTCTCTCTCTCACACACAATCTCTCTCTCTCTCTCTCTCTCTCATCTCTCTCTCTCTCTCTCTCTCATGTCTCTCTCACTCTCTTCTATCTCCGCTCTCGAGCTTCTCGTCTCTCGCTCTCTCTGCAGATGGTCCTGTGCTGCAGTGTTGTTACAGTCAAAATCTTCTGCAGATATACACACTTACAGGCCTGTAGGGCCGAAGAGCTTGATGAAGCAGACCGAATAGATGAATCTGAGACCAGTGCTGCTGATAGATGTGGAGGACATTGCCTTCATCTTCACTAAAAGCTTTTATTGTTCCCTTCACTGTCGTTCTGCTCTGATGCTTTTTTCGCCGTTCCCTCTCCAAGCTTTTCACCTCACATGTAAGCCTAAATTCTCCCGCTGCGTTTGTGACGTTCTGTTTTTCCCTCTCACTCCCTCCCCCACTCGCTGCTGCTGCGTCGCACAAGAGTGGTTCTCACACATACGGCTACAGGCTCTCTTTCTGCTAAATGGATCTCAGGCGTAAAAAGTTGCCAGGAAGAGCAAAGAAAGGCCCTCATTGCGCAAAAATCTAATTAGAGCCCTTTGCTGAATCGCTGCCTATAATTTTTATTAATCGATCATGGAAGAGCCGGACACATCAGGGCTTAGAGGATGATATATAGCACTGCAGAGAAAGAGTGTGTGAGAGTGCGTGTATAAGAATAAATTAAGTGAGTTCGTGGGGGCACTTTCTTATGTGCTCTCGTATTGATGGCTGACCTTCAAGAGCAATGATGTTGCCAAGTATGAGATCACGATTCAAAGCGTTAATAAAAATCATCCTTATTATTCACTGCAGAAGATAAGCAATATGTTGAATGGTATTAAATGGTACAGTACAGAGCAAAAAAAGTCTAAAGATCCAAAGGGAATGGTGATATGTACAGATGTAAATGGGGTCCAAAAAGTTTTGTGATCTGATCACTCAAATCACATTTGGAGGAAGTCAGAAATGCATATGACCACAATGTATTTGCAGTGTGAATGCTAATCTGTAATGATCAGTCAAAGAAAATAATGTGTGCATAATAAAATTTGGAAAAGCCCTATATTATTTACATATAAATACAGATGACTTCACAGGTTTGCCTCACACCATGTACTATGTCATGCCATCAAAAGTAAAATAAATCTGCAATCATGTTTATCCGAAGCATGTGAAATTAAATTTGGAAGTATACCTGTAAACAACAATACATAATTTGGGTATTTACACTACCTTTCAAAAGGTACGGTGTCAGAGAAGATTTAAAAAAATAAATAAATAAATTAATACTTTTATTCAGAAAGGGTGCATTAAATTGATGAAAAGTGAGAGTAAAGACATTTCTAATGTTACAAAAATTTCTATTTCAAATAACTTGGGGTCTTTTGAACTTTGTTCATCAAAGAATCCTGAAAAAAGCAGGTGGAATTTTTCACAGAAAAGATTAGCGTTTGACATAATTCAGGCGTTGCCATCCAGTATAAATTACATTTTTAAAACATTAAATGCAATAGCTATTTTAAATTGGAATAGTATTAACAATAGATTGCGGTTTCACTGGATGGTTGATCAACAGATTGTAGCTTTGTAAATAAGAGACTTCTTTCAAAAACATTTGTTAAAAAAATTTTATCGACCCCAACTTTTGATATGGTAGGGTGGCATAATTACTTTTAAAAACCTTTTTGTGCTATTTTAATTCTACTACACTCTCAAAACATTGTGAGCGGCCTAACTAGAGAGCATCTTAGGTGCACTCCTGACCAAAGTTGTTACACATAATAGAGAATAAAAGGCATCTGGGCAACCTTTAAATGATAAATGACAATTTCATATGTTGCGCTTCATGTGAGAAGAGTTAGTTGTGTAACCTGGCATTCGAGTAATACACTTTGCAGTTTGGTTAGGATACTGCCTTGAAGGTAGCTGTCGATGTTGTTAGTAGACAACAAGGTAGGGTTTCGGATCAGAGCCATGACTGACTCAACTTTCAACCCCATGAATGATTACTACAGAATTCACAGACCAACCTGGACATGCCGAAAAAATCCGCCTCTTCTTCCTCACATCTATCATCTAGCTCTTTCAGAGCCAGTGTCACATCCTCCTCACATATTGAATCGGGGGCCGAGTCCAGAGCCAGAACTGTCTCCTTCTCGTACATGGATTCCAAGGTGGAGTCTTTGACAGGTGGTGGCAGCACCAGCTCGTCATCAAAGAGGGATCCAGGCGGGCTGTCTACAGCTGGTGGCGGAGGGGGCGCTGGGTCCAGGTCGTCGGTAGGGTCCTGGGAGTCAGGTAAGTCACAGAGCTCAGGGGCGTCTGAGGGTAAAGGAGGGGCACTGCCAAACCCCGTATCCTCACTGACACTGCTGCTTAATTCATCAGCTGCAGTTACACTCGCATCCTGCAGTTGCAAAGATGACAGTAAAGGGCAGTCAGGACTGGAGCAAAGAGGGCAACATGTATTTTGGGGGACAATAAATACCTTTACACTCTAATAATACACAACAAATCTTTGAATCTTTTTGTGTGCAGTAAGCACAACACTCCAGAGCTGTTGCTGTAGAAACTATTTATTTTTACTGAAATAAAAAGGACTATTTATTTTTGTCCACATTCAGACTAGGTGGTGAACATTACACTTAAGAGTGAACATCACCAAGGGACCCTTAAGCACAGCCACTCACAAAATGGCCTTGCTATATGCGTTTGGTGCTTCTATTATGAGAGGAAAAATCAATAATGGTACAGGGCTAATCTTTCACCATTGACTTAAATAAACCTGTGACATCAGAGGATGTAAATTAAATGGACCACTGTATTTCTAGTCATAAATCACATAAAAGCACTGAGCTAAATAATTTTATAACTATAAAAATCAAACTCATGGGGAAACAGCTTTACCCTGAGCCTCTTAACATGTCTGACAATCAAGACTCCATGGATACTTACATAAGACAATATTCATTTAATTCAATATGTAGTGTATGACTAGTTCTACTATCTTCTACTTCATGAAACCACAAAAATACACAAAAAACAACAGTAGCTTAAAACTAGTGGTCGGCCAATCTGATTTTTTTTTATAGCTGATATCTAATATCTTAGAGTAAGGTGGTCAATTGCCATTATTAAGGCGAGATATATAAGATATCCATCCATTTATTCTAGCTTGCATTTAATTTAAAAATAGTAAATAACATGTTGCAATTAAATTAATTTATTTTACATAAAATGTACAATATGTACTATATTAATAATTATTTTTAAAATAAACCCCAGCAAACTAATAAAGATGGGAAATGGGAGATCCTGTGTTCCTGACACTGTAAAAAAAATCTGGCTTCCAACACTTATTAGACAAACATAATGCCGATTAAATAAAAATGCCAAATATTGGCAATATATCAGTCGACCACTACTTACAACCGAGTGGTTTAAGGTTCAAACTTTTGGAGATCACACAAACCATGCAATGGTTGACAATGCCACATGACCTCAATGTCACAAAGTCTTTAAATCTCAAGATCTTTGAGATGTATAATGGATGTTACCATTACGTTAAATTCCAGCACACAACATAAATGATGGTAAAACATCTCTGGGAACAAACTGTTCCATCTCAGACTCGTGTATTATTCAAACATATTTTAAAGGAGACAACCGAGGAAAAAAACAAAAACAAAAAAACAACAACAACCATCTAATTGAACGAACTTGAGTTTCTTTTTTTCTTCTTCTCCTCCTCTGTTCTATTTATGAGTCTAATGCATTAGGAGAAGAAGGGAGAGTGGCGTGGAGCCATAGAGGTGGTATTAGAGAAAGCTTTTAGGCGTTCTTGGCTGTGGTGGCCAAGCAGATGAGTACGACTATCGATGGTTTTATCTGGACTCATTACGCTAAGAGCTGGAGAAAGACAGGCGAGATGCCCTTGAGCTGATATTGAGGTATGACTGGACTTAACTGGTCTTGGCTGGACTGATAGTTATTGATCAAAAGTTTGTTTCACTTTATCATTTAAAGAGCAGGTCATATTGTATTTTAAAGTGTCCTAATATTGTGTTGGAGTCCCTTACAACAGGTTTAAATGCATCTAAGGTCAGGAAACATTGTCATTTTCTTAGAATATACATTTAATATTAGAATAATTTTTCGATGATTTCGAAACGATTCGTTCAAAGCTGTTCTGAGCTTAAGGTCTGTAAACTCCTGCCTTCCATAAGCCTACTCTGCTTTGATTGGTCAGCTGGCCAAGTCTGTTGTGATTGGTCTTTCCGTATACAATGCATGTCGGAAACGAAATGCCCATTACCATAATTTATTTTTTTTGCTCCGGAGGGTTACTTGTAAACAAAAATGGTATCGATATTACCGTATCAATTCGAGCCCGAGTCCGAGGATGACGGAAACTCCATCACATGCACGACTTGATCAGGACGTTTCTCAGTGGTAAGTTTAAACTATGTATGTGGTACATGATGTGACAGCAGTTTTATTGCATTCATAATTATTATTTACTTATTTGAGGTGCACTTGTGGGAACTGTTAGAATGCCCAGTGAGGCTGAAAACGCTGTACATCGTCTTCTCAACATGATGTGAACACACTAACTAGCTGAAGTGCACCCTTCGTGGGTCATGGATCAGATTGTGTTTGCCGACGGTCTTTTCCGTTGCGGCAGTGTGGGTGATTCCTGCCAACGGGGGTTGTTTACCCTTGTGACCATATATAGGACCGCTTCACCATGGCAGAATATTCGAAAATATGACGACTCGTTAAGGCGGTTCAGAATCGACTCTTTCTTTTGAGAGACAATAACTTTATTTATCATGCACTTTTTTGATTAACAATTTTGCAGACCGTTTACATTGAAGTGTAGCGAGCTTTAGTAAACTGCAAAAAGTTTTTTTTTTGCGAAAACTCCATATAACCTGTTCTGCTTTTTACACACACAGGAGGGATTTCCATGCTATGATTGTGACCAGGTGGACATACCCATACATGAATTTTGCCTGAAATCACTGAACAGTAATGGTTGTGGTGGTATGAAGTTTGACCTGGCGAACATCCCCTTAAAAAGAAAATTGTTCTAGAACTGAACACGTCATTTAAATCAACCAAATATCCTGAAACCACAAATCATCTGATAATCCGCGTTAGTAAAAAAATAATAACAACAGTTTTCGTAACATGGCTGGCTAGCCTGTTAGCAGTTTTTTTAATGTTTCTCTCAGTCGGGTACTGTGCCTTTTTTTTTTTTTTTTTTTTCTTGAATTATAACTATTGCATGCATGCTCTCCAGATTTTAAAGGGATAGTTCACCAAAAAATTTGTCGCTACTTATTCACCCGTATGCCGTTTCAAAATGCTTGACACTGAAACACAAAATATACTTTGAAGAGTCTTCACACTGCACTTTCCATACAATGAAAGCATAAAGTGACCAGGAGTTGTCAGGCCTTAAAAAGAACACAAAAGAGCTCCATAAAAGTGGAACAAACCACTTATTTGCTATAATCAAAGTCTTCTAAAGTCATACACCAGCTTTTTGCAAGGAACAGTAATGTAGTCTTAACTCATTGAAAGCTTTCCGCTCCTCTGTAGCTCTCATATATTAAAACTTGATGTCAAAAACACAGAACGCCATTGGTTAAGATTACATTTTAGTTTGTTTATAATATAAAGCTATCATATTGATTCAGAAGACATGAAATATAATGCATGAATGATATGGACTCTTTTGATAAATTTTTTTTTGTAGTTCTGGAGCTTGACAGCACGTGGTGACTGCTTTCATTCTATGGAAAAAAAAACAGCATGAACATTCTTCAAAATTTCTACTTTTGTGTTCCACTGAAAAACAACATGAGGGCGAGTAAACAATGACAATGTCTGGGTGAATGATTCCTTTAACAGGGATGTAAAAGGACAGTCAGGGATGATGTAATACAAATGGACAAAATAAAGAAAATGCACATAAAACTCATGTTTGGGGATTCGGCCTTTCAAACCTCGTAGAATGGTGGATTTTCACAAATACTCACGATGAGGTTGCAGGTCCATGGATAGAAGTGAGTGGTCTTCGCCAGAGCCTAAAGTGTGTTAACGTCTGTGTTTTTCAACCTTTCTGGAACCAAATTTGAGGTAGTTCTAGCACAGCAGGCCTGAGGTGTATGTTTGTCTTTGAAAATCTCTCCCCGAATCAAACATCAAGCAGGCAAGCAAGCCCCACCCACATAGCAGTCAATCAATATCTAATGTCAATGATGGCAAGCATCCCATAAAGCAACACCCAGTGCGAGAAAAAAAGATATCATGTGCCAGTACTTTGGCAGAGGAAACAGATAGTGCCCAGTGTTCAAAATGCAACACTTTCCGGAAACACTTTAGCAGCAAAGTCTGCATTAAAAGCTTGAAATTTACACTTTTGGGGTGATACAGGGAATTTGATAGGTAAGAAAACAGCACTAGTTGACTCCATAAGAGAGCAAAAAGCAAATGGCTAAATAGCACCCGTGCACCACAATTTATTGAGACTCCTGATTGATCCCACCTCAGGCAGCTGGTTGCTATTGCTGTCAGAGTGGGCGGTCTCATGGCTGGGGCTGTCTGGGCGGGGCAGCAGTGGGGTAGGCGTGGCCTCTTCAGTCAGGACACTACTGGAGGATTCTTGCGACTGCTGGAGGGAGTCCATATGATTGGATATGGCGTCATCAGTCGCTGAATCACTATTAAGCTGCATGAAAAGGAAAAATGAATCAATAGTTAGTAAAAAAATGAAGCATGTAGAAGTCTCTGCCTAAACTAAGTGTTATGCTGCATGCACCTATAACTGTTCAATGGAAAATAGTACCCGATTTCTGTACTTCATAATATTTAATTCGTCTTATATCATGACAACATGCGACATGCCAGAAAAATGACATAAGCCTGGCAAGACCAATTACATTACTACTTTCAGTCTTATTCAAACAGTGTAGAAGGAAAGAGACAAAAACAGGAAAAGAAGATGACTTTCACTCAGCAGCGTTTAAATGATCAGTTTTCTTAAGCTCTGCTTAGTAGCTCATGCCCCATAGCAAGCAAAAGGGTGAAAAAAAATTATTAGAGGTTAGAGAAAAAGAAAAGAAAAATTAAGTTCATAGTGCATAGTTAACATTCATGCAGAAAAACTATTTGAAGCTGTTTAAGTAAAAAGAAGGCTCACAAGGAATATACAGATTACTTAGCATTTTCTGATTTTTAAGGGAATAAACATTTTAAAATGAGTTAAATTAAAGTCTGGAATAAACTACACATTTTGCAGTCTAGATGAACCAATGCTAGTTGTTGACATTCTGAGGCAGTCTGCAGATTTTGGGCAGTCAGAGTTGACAGATTTCACAGAAAATCACTGTATGAAAGGGCAAAGACCCTGATTTTTTGCTTACGTTTCTGCATTTTTTTGTTGTGTTCGGAAAAACTTAAAAGTCTGTTAGTGTGTAATCTTCAGCCATAATTTTCAACCATTTACAATGTCAGCAAGTTTATAATGCCTAGCATTTTAAAATGTGTTCAGATTTTAAAAGTTGTATAGAGTATTCCAGCCTTAAGTGGAAAGTACTATCTTCTTGCTTTAAGCTGAAAGTATAATCAAATTATACAAATAATTAATAAACACACAAGAAGAGGTGTAACTGTATGAATGATGGATGTTTGTGGAACTCTGCAGAGTTGTGTGTATGTGCAGATTCTGTGTGGGCCTCTAAATGAGATCATGCTGTCAAGGGTCTAAAAACCTATGTCAAAGTTAGCATAAGAATGCAAAACAGCTACAATGTATTAAAGTTACTCTGGCTAATAAAAAGACAGAAAAAAATGGGTCCCCATCACCATACTTACCCAAAACAAATTAAAAAAAGGGAATCAAAATGGAACTAAGGCTCAAAGAAGGGTTTTGGAGTACTAAAAATGAATAGTTGGCTTGGTTGGGCGGCAGGGAGATGTACAGAGGGCACTTGTCTAAAGATACTGTAAGTGTGGGTTATGCAGAAAGCAAGCGTCTAACCCCGCCTACGTAGGCTGTGGCAGCGTCTAAGCCCAATTTGGCACACAGACACACCATGCCGGTGCCCCCTGTGTGGAGGGGGCCCAGAGTAGAGGGGACTTACGAGGTTGGAGCGGGTGAGAATCTGGCTAGCGCTCAGTACCTCCTCCTCAGATGACTCATCGGTGTCCTCCGGCTGGATGAGACTGGGTGTGCTGCCGGAATACTGGCAGTCCTGCAGAGATGGGGTGTCACCTTTGTCAATGCTGTCCAGTGAGCGACGCCTCACACCCCAGTTGAAGTTGTCCATGCTCTCCCCCTGCAGGTGGAACAGGAGAAAGCCAATGAGAGCAAAGCAGATCAACTTTTAACTGCAAGCAATGTGAACTATAGAGAAATAAAGGATAAGAAATTAAATGAATTCACTATACAAAACACGATGCAATACGCATAACCACAGAGCACAGTGGGGTCGGTGAACATGGAGAACAACACAACAATGACCATTTAAAAGATGCTTTATATTCTATTTTGAATGAAAATTGTTCATTTGCACCATCCATGTACTTGTGACACTCATTAGCCACAAGTATCAAAACAAACCCACTTGATTGGCTAGCAAGAATCACATTTCATTTTGTAAAACTTCTGAATGGGCAAATTTTTTAAATGAATGACAAGGCCAATCAATTATAGTTTAAAACAAACATTTCCCTGAACACTGCTTAAAATTTACCTGAAGCTCCTGGACGCAAAAGAGGAAAAAAGATAACAAGAGTGTTAGGGAGAGTTAAGACAGAGATAATGTGGAGGCATACAAACGGACACTGGTGATGTCAGAGAAATACAAACACACATAGACTCTCTCTTTGTTAAGGATGAAACAGTTCTGAGATTAGGGATTCACCGATCCGATACTCAGTATCGGTATCGGCTACGATACTGGCATTTTCTGCCGGATCGGTTATCGGTCAGACGAGACAGATCCAAATACGATATTCTGCGTATAATATTGTGTTATTGTTAAGCACCCCAAAAGGCACAAAAATATTATTAAGCACCATAAAGTTTCTGTGCACTAGGGCTGTCAAAAAAAATTTGAATTTAGAATATTTGTCGAATTTAAAATAAGAATCCACATTCGAATGCAAAAACGTTGCATTCAAATTTTAGGTGTGCATTAAGGAGGCAGCCTTATCAGTGGCGCACGAGATGCGATGACGATGTAAGTGTCGTTGCATTATAATGTTTTTGTTAGCCTATCCAGTTGAAGCCACTAGATGCGGTGCTGCTGCGTTGTTAATTTAAAATATAGCGGAAAAAGAGAACATCAATGCGGAGAAGATCTTGTTTACATCAAAACCGAAACCAAGCCGTTCACACAGAATGCATATTTCATGCATTTTCTAGACGGACATCTATTGCTGTTGCACTCGCGTCTCGCACAAAGGAGCCGCATGTTTAGAAAGCCATGTAAAATTAATGCAAGTTCAACTTTGAAAAAAACATATCTCGAGACTTTATGGCGGGTTTTTCCCCATCCCACTGCATCTCATGTTTTAAATGAAAAATGTACTCTGTGTGATTGGCTTTCGGCCCTTTGTATTAAATTATGAATACATACATGATGCTGTTTTTTTTTATAGTTGTTTAAGCAACTTAATTATAATTGGTTTATAAACATTATGCACTTTTTTTTCGCAGATAGTCATGTTATCTTATGCTTTGAAGGATGCGCACTCTTGTGGCCTCAGGAGAGAAGCCAAAAGCTTTTCTTCACCCTAACTGAAATTATGCATTTTAAATATAATTCGAATTTTGATCATATTAATTACAATACTTCGGAATGAGTGTTCAGCCATTTTGACGCCCTTACTGTGTGCACTATATTCTAGAAGTGTTCTGAATCCGTTCCCTAGTTTTGTGAGTTCACATGAATAAAAGTCTTTAAATTCCTCTTCCATCGACTGCGTATCGCTGGTCGTTTATGACAGTCAAGACGATAAACTCAAGAGATATACTTGATCTGTAGATAAAGAGCAATGGTTTTGCATAAAAAGACTTTATCTTGCTGGAGTTTAGTGCTGCTTCTAAATCATGTTACTTTCTACTGGGTGTCTGCTAGATCACAACACTGGAGTAGAGAGCACTATGAATTGTTCTTCACACGCACAGTAAACTGAGATTTAAAACCGTTAAAAGAAAAGGCTCAATAAACTACAGAACATATTTAATACACTACGCATCAATATTTCTTCCCTTTGTGCTTTGAACTTTTCTATGTGGAGCACTGCACGCTGTAACTCCATGTTGCTTCAAGCTCTCGTCATTCTATGCACGGGATTGCGCTAAGTGGCTTTGTGCCACTTCCGTAGACACCTTTCAATGTTATCATACTTTGGCGCATGAAAGACTTAATTTACTAGCCTTTCATGTTCTGTCATATCATAATCATTGTTTGAATTGCCATCATTTCTGGTGGCTATAAGTTAAAAGAATGTCCACTTAAATCTTATAGTATAGTCTTTATATATAAATATATTCAATTGTTTTTCATGAATGGATTTTACAACAATAAAAAAGGCAATGTGTAACATTTTACCAGATTTATTCCCACACTTTTTAACTTTTATTTGTTCCCCACCAAATAATGTTTTTTTTCCCCACTAAATATTTAGATTTTATAAAATGCACTGTGAAAAAAATCTGTGCACTGTGAATTTTTTTTTGAGTAACTTTTGCTGCTGAATTATCCACTAACCTAGTTCATAATAGTATTTTTGTCAT
>JADLZN010006812.1:0-33904 GCA_018155175.1 Sinocyclocheilus anophthalmus
TATCTATCTATTGAGTCCCTGTAAGTTGTCTTCTCTCTCTTTTAATGCCGTCTTGAGCTGATAAATCTTCTACGGTACAGATTTAAAGACAAGTAAAACCTCTTGAGCTTTAAAGTTCTCTATGGCAGATAAGCCCACAGGCTGTGATGTCACAAGTCAACGATTGCAAAAGTGGCACCTCAGTTTGTCCTCGGCTCACTCGGCTGTGTTCTGGCAGTGGCTCACCGAAAGTGAGACAGCTCTGGCCCAGTAATGGTTGCCAGATTTGGCTAGGCTTTGGATGTGCAGATCTGGTCCGATTTGCACTGAGACACGGCACATTTAGCCACATTCGGCCTGATTACGGACCATAAGGGCTGGTCTGAGATATGGGCATGCAGACCCGGATCAGTTTAGGTTGAGTGCTGGGGGTGGGTCTCAGTTTACAGTGTGGTAAATAGTATGTAGCAGTGACATTTAAACTTAAACATAATATCTTGTGTTATTTCTTAGTGTATTTTTTATTTTAATTCCTATTAATATTTTTCCCTTTTATCCAACATTCTCTTTTTTTCTTTAACTACATTTGGAAATTAATGATTTAATTAATATAATGAAAAGCTTAAAGTGGTTAAGGGAACTTTAAAATTTTTTGCTATATGAGTTTCAAGACATGCGCACTAGCTTTCCTCAGCGACCAGCACGGATCAGCTCCAGGCATGCATGACGAAGCGGATCTATAGTCATCTGTTGGAGTTACGCCTTCTTTCTTTGAGTGAATATTTGGGCGGAGTTATGCAAATCTTCCCACAGAGTGACGCAGACCCATTTTTGGTTTGGGGCGTGTTAGCAACGACGCCGTTTGGTAGGCGTGGCTGACATTCACTTTATATAGAATCTTCTTTGGATTTGAGAATTTAGTCTTGCAACTTTCCAGATCTTCTTATGCACAAAGAGCTTGTAACCTCCACAAGAGAAGGAAAACAATGTAAATGGCATCTCTGACCCCTGTAAGATTTTAGGTAAACCCCCTGCCCATATTTTATGTCAAAACTGGCAGGGATCTTTAATACACATATTTTAGAGTGTCTTCTGTAAGTGTAAGTAACGGCTAAGTGTTTAAATTCTTGTCGGCATGATTGTGGCCCAATGCCGGCAGTTTTGGCAGCCGGACTCGGGCCAGTGTATTTGGGCGGATTCTGAGGCGTCATTCATCCCATGTCCAGGCCGAGTTATTTCATCTGGCCTGCCGGATCTGGGCCATTATCGGGCCAAACCGTTTTGGCTACCTGGGGAGTGTTGTTGGCTCTACAAAACTCACCACTATGATGCTGGGGTGATTTTGATGGTGCCAACATTGTTATTTGGTTGCTAGGGTGTTCTGAGTGGTTTTCAGTGCATTGCTAAGCAGTTTATTAAAAAGTGAGGGTAAAAAAAGGGCAGCTCTAGTTACCAGAACTAGGGCGGAACTGAACTTAAATTTATCAATAAAACAAGATATTCATTAACCCACCCCACCCACCCCCAGATAAACTAGAAACATTAAAAGTTCCAAAATAAATAAATCTGATAACCACTTTGTTAATCCAGGTGGTAAAGAAGCACGTGATACATTTTGAGTCTTTCCACAAGCTGAGGTAAACACACATAACACTAAAATAATGCAGTAGAATATTAAAGGGGTCATATGATGGTGCTAAAAAGAATATTATTTTGTGTGTTTGGTGTAATGAAGTGTGTTTATGCGGCTTAAGGTTAAAAACACATTATTTTCCATATAATGTGCATTATTGTTTCTCCTCTATGCCCCGCTTTCTGAAACGCATCGATTTTTACAAAACTAATTGTTCTGAAAAGCGAGGTGTGCTCTGATTGAGAAGCATCCAGTGCGTTGTGATTGGCTGAATACTTCAAGCGTGTGATGGAAATGTTATGCCACTTACCATACTGTGATGCCCTGTCCGGCCGGACCGATGATACAAAAACATTAAAACCCATTACAAAAGAGGCATTTGTTGCATCCAGTGGGGACCTAATTACAGATTATAATGACTTATACAGTCTTTTAATCGTTGCATCGCGCCGCGTAAACATAAAAACATGTCTGAATTTGTGATCGGAGAAATGAAAATCGGCTAGAGTGAGCGGCGGCGTGCTTGAGAACGGCGCGGGGTGGATTCGACGAAGGAGCATCCAGCGGGTTTGTGGCAACCACATGTGACGACCCTGGGGTGGACTCCGCTTCGTCCACGGTGAAGCCGATCCGGCGATCCCCCGCACGAAGTTGCTTGTTTCCTCAGAACCAGCCCGGATACGCTTAGGGCAGCATGCCGCCGATATCCTCCTTTTTGGAAGAGCCCACCCCCCGTAGTTTTGCTTCCCCCACGCAACCCCACGGCAAAACCCTACTACCGTGAGACTCCCCGTACGCCTTTTTCTTTGCGTGCCCCTTGGGCGCTTCTGCCATCTTCGCCTCTGCCTAGGAGATGTGGGGGCGTGTTTCGAACTGACGCGTTTTCGGTGGCGTTGAGTGAACTTTAGACAGGCTCTTTTGGATTGCGACTTTGTCTTTGCCGACCTTTCCGATCTTCTTCTGCCCCCCCGAGCGTAGTCCCCCTCCCAAGAGCAAGGACCCACTTGCACTCGCATCCTCGCCCCCTTCCCACATCAGGCCGAGCCTGACTACACCGCAAATCTCGCATCACTTGTAAAACAAGTCACAGAGCATATGCATTATTTACACACCCATCTCGTGAGTTTCTTCCATAGGCGTGTGAGGCCGGAAACCAGGTGAAGAGGGGCAACGCATGGAAAAGTCGTTGGACGACTGAATGGGGACTTAGAAAAAACACGCTGGTGGATTGCAAGCAAGCGATGCGTCGTTACCCCGTCTCGTTGATTCCTGACGGTCGTTGTGAGTCACAGTTCTAGTTTTACAAAGGCGGTTATGTCGTAAGCCACCGTTTTCGCTAATCAGTAGTCTGCTAGTGTAACTGTTGAAAGCGTTTAGCCAGGCGTTGCCGCGTGTGAGTTCAGGAAAGGGTATGGGAAAGTGTTGGCACCTCTATTTATACCAGCAGCTTGCATGTGCCAAGCTTGGTCTCTGTTCTTTAAATCTGCCTGGATTTTGGCAGGCGTGACCTGTAGTTTGTTCATTCATGCCACTTGAACCACCTGCTAGATGTTTGTGCGCAGTAGGGCTATGCTCTGCTGGACGCTGCGTCACAAGTATTTCTCTTCATGCTAGGGGCACAGTCCACGATGAAAAAAGACGATAAAATGCGTAGAATAATAGTGATTGCGGTACATGAAATGCTTTATGCTGATCTGCATATATGGATCTCCAAAGGTAATCTCTTTATTGTTTTAATTAAACATTGGAGTCAGTTGCGCGCTTGGACAAATGTTTAATCCCACACACAAACCCCGTTGCCAGCAGCGTCGAGGCACTTACACGTATAAGCGTGGTAATTCGTACAGGGGTCCTATTATGCTCTTTACCAAAGTCTTGATTTTGTTTTGGGGGTGTACATGCTCTCATGCTTGGTGGTTCGAGAAACACATTATTTTTTACATAATTTACATTATTACAATAACTTTCTCCCCATCCTGGCACAAATGGATCGATTAGTTCTGGCTTTGATGAAGGTCCACCTTCCGAAAAACAAAGTGTGTTGTGATTGGTTAGCTGTCTCAGTGCATTGTGATTGGCGAACAGCTTAAACGGCGTTTCAGTATTGCCACGCCCCTTGCTCCATCTTTCAAAAAAAGCTTTTGGGAATCCGGCACTTCACACTCGTGATGTGGAAGCTGTCCTCAATAAAATGCACAGCACACAATAACAAATTGGGGTTATAATGCTCAGAAACACAGTTAAAAGGTAAATTGCAACCACTGTTTCCTATCATCATCCGCTTTCGGAAGCCCAAACAAAGACGTTGGGCATGGAGGATTCCTGCGGGAAGTACTGGAGTGTGACAACGAAAAAATGGGGGTGTGGGGGATGCGGTGTTAAAAAAATATAACGAATGAACAAGTCTATCAAGTAAAAAAAAACAGATGTATTTTTAGTAATTTAAGTATATTCATCAAATTCATTGACAGCAAGTGCCTAAAGCTCAAATAACACAAGAAGCAGACTGGTTAAGTATGAGTTTATTTGATCAAATTGACTGTTTGAATAGTAGTTGTCAACTGAGTAACGCACTAAAAACTGATTAAAAAATCAAATTTGTGCCATAGATTCGGGGATTAAAACTATACATTGTAAATGTAAGCTGCCCTACCCAATTAAGATATTAACAACATTTTACAGACAGCAAGGAAGAAAGGCGTTTTTACTGGAAGCGTCGACTCAGGCAGCAACAACTCTCGCATTTTCTCATCATCTAGTAGTCGTTCTTATTTTTGCATCTTTATTATGTTGAGGTTTTCCTATTCTGTGAAACAAAATTAATGCGTCTCAGGTTGATTCAATAGTTACTATAATGAAAACACAACAAATAAGTACCATGATACAATGCACAAAGTGCTTACATAAAACTTTCATGAAGCGAACAATAGACCATGGTGTTAGCATCTGGGTCGCAGGTGCTATATGGGCCGGGCAGTTTGCGGGCCGCCGAGCGGGGGGGAATGAGGGAACGAATAGAGCCGCCGGGGCCGGCTTTTGTCCAAAGCTTTATGAGAATCTCGGGCCCGAGTCCGACGGTATCGGTGTCTTTTTCCTTGCTCTCTTCCCCATTACCAGTTATTAAAATAGTTCAGTTTTGGTTTTTAATGGCAAAATGGTAATATTTATTTTTGTTTAAGTTAATTTAGAAATATTTTTGTAACATTTTATGTTTGCTAAATTCACCTTTTTGTTTGGTAAGGGAACGACAAAGCGGCAGCGCAGTGAGTTGAGAATTTATGTTGGAGGCAAACCATGCCTATGCCGGTTCCACCACTGACGATATTAGCCCAGGAGTTGTCACGCCGACAGGTTTGCGAAGATGGCGCTGGCGGAACGCTAAGGAACTCTGCCATGCAGGAACCTAGTCTTTTGCACATCACACGGACGGTGACGTCAAGTTGTGTCGTGTTCAGTTCACAGAGTGGCAATCTATGCGAGTGTGGGATTATTCGAAAGGACTGCAATATGCGGGCATCGCCGACACGGTCGCGCACCCGCAAAATATTGGGCATGCAAGATCTGGAGCTGTCCGGACGATTCACATTCACGGGCTGTGTGCAATGAGTTCTGACGGAAAGCTAATTCGGCTATGACCTACAGCCAATGAGAGACCACGATACAGGGCACAGGGAAGTTCGGGGAGGAGTTATAGACCAAAATATCAGTATTTTAATAGATATATGAAAAATTATATCATACAGAAACAAGCACAAACAAACATTTGCTTGACCAGCCACAAAATCAGCATAACAGTTACTGCAAAATTACTTACCTCAACTTTCTTTGCAGAACACCCAATCCCTGTTCCCTTCATCTCCCTCCTGCATAATCAGTTTTTTTTTTTCTCCTTGTAGCTGGAAATCAGCTCAGATAATTTGCGAGCTATATATATATATATTATTTTAATAATTACAGTCTTGTTGGAGAACTCAGGTCTGACGCACGCGGGTTCTCGCGTAATTTCCTTATCACTTCTCGCGTGTGTATTGTTGTGAAACGTAGTTTACGGACCAGACAGAGTTGTCATCGATTCTTCCTATTGTAAAGTCACGCAGTGTGTAAACTCCTGTCGCCGATCCACCGTGCAATGTGAACACAGCAGCAACTGAATGCTACCCAAGATAGTCACGCAGTGTGAAAACAACGGCGATCCGACGAGTTTGAAAAACATCGGGTGTGTGAATCGCATTAGCAACCAACAAGACTTGACGAAGAGATAAACCAGACATAAACACTTTCATGCAATTTCACCAGTAGGTAATTGTACACCTTTAACCTAGATAATGAGCGGTTGGGCGTATATCCAAGGTCTGCGCGGAGGTGGAAGCTAAAGCGCTCTGCGGACATGAGGCGCCGTGGATCACTTGCATTTTTTTTAAAACAGTGGAACTTTTTTTTTGCCTCATAAGGTAAGAGTTACATCATTCGGGCTGCAAGGGTCTCCTGTCTGTTGGGAGCACTCACAATTTCAACGGAAACCAACCGATGAGCTTCTGTCCTTGTCTTGCACAGGGGAGTCGCTTCACGAACATGTTAAATACATCTATAGCAAGCTTTGTATTACTATTTTACAAACGAAATAATTCAAATCGAATACGCAAAAAACTCTTTCATTATGTCTACTAGTAATAAAGAGCTTTCTCTCTAAAGTCTGTCCCTGAGGAGATGGTGAGTCAGGTTCGTCAAATTCATTTTTGCAACATTGACTCAGAAAACATTAGTTTTAACAAATAATTCAAATATCCCCTCACTATTTTTACTTTTTTTTTTGTTTGTTTTTTATTTGGGCTGCTGTGCCTAAAAATGTGTTGCATTCAGTGCCTATATTGTGCCACGTTGGACAAATAACTGTAAATAAATGCGCACTAGTAGAGATTATTAAACATTCATAGCTTTTAAGAATAGTCAAAATTACCCGATAATAAATCCTGTTAATTGCGTGACGTTAATGTGTAAAATTGCGATCCTATAGGCTGCTCCTCAAAAAAAAAAGTCTGTGGCATCTGTCATTCTTTTGACTTTTTTAAAAACTCTGATTGATCGATTCATGAGACATTCGTTGTATTAAATTGTTCAGATTTTTTTCAACATGCATTCAAAAAATTCCTCTTTATTTCCTGCTGCAAAATGAAAGAGTACAATATTTTTGCACATGGCCCGGGGCTGACTTGCTACGCCACTGAATAAGACTGATGTACCCGCGTTGTAACACAAATAAATGAAAGATTTTTGGATTTTTCCCTTACTTTAAACAAATGCTTATGGCTCATTATTATTAATGGGAAAAAACATAGGCTATACAATAAAATAGTACAATGACAAATTCACCTATATTAAACTTAACAAATTAAATAAGGATATGTTCTACCCTCGTTTAACACAAATAAATAGCCTATGGATTTCCCCTCAGGCTACCTTAAAACGCCCCGTACAAAAAATTTTTGGTAAAACAGAGAACCCCCCCCCCCACCACGCCCATTTGTAGTTTATTACCGTATATTCAAAATAACTCAGCCATAAAATAGTACAAATGGCAAATTCGCATATATTAAACATCTACCTTGTATTAACAAAATGAATAAGATGGATATAGAGTTGTGTTGTAACCCAAATAAATAAGGTCTTTTCGAACCGAATGCTTAGTTTGTGGTTCATTGTTATTTTTTAATGAAAACCCAGCAACAAAGACACTCACTTATAGGCTATTAAACGAATAAATTAATTTTTTATTAACAAAAGTTGTGCTTTGGATCCGCCATCTTTTCGCTTCACTCTTGTACGTGCCCCAAACCTCCCCCCCCCTTTGTTTTTCTCAGCCCCCCCAACGGAAATACTCACGCAACCAAGCGTTCTAACCACAACCTCGCCCCAACCATTCGAATTTCTGTAGGCGTGAATTATTTGTAATGATATTCTAATGAGTCGCTTTGTGATATCACAAAGCTCGGAAAACAAATGCTGTAGTCCAAACGAGACGTTCGTTGTAGTTCTTGAAAAGGGATTTAAAAAAAATGAAATATATCCCTTTGGAGTGGACTTTGAGATTTATAACTTTCTAGATCTTTTTTATGCCCAAAAATACACACTACAAGCGGACTAAAATTCAAAAAGTGAAAAAGAATAATAGGACCCCTTTAGCATTAAAAGCATTTTGTTACAAGAGGTCTAAGTAATCGAGTACTGATACACTTCACTGGTAAAAGCCTAATTTAAAGTAAATTAAAACATTAGGCCTTGTGCGGCATAAAAACTTTCTGGTTAAGATTTTTGCCAGCAAAGCAACAACGTTTCCTGAAACACCTTCACTTTAGATAGTAGTGAAGGGGCCAAAAAAAGTAAAAACACAAACTTCTAATAATTTTAAATATTTAAAATCATTACTTCTTTGTGCACCAGAAACTCTATGTGAAAGAGAAATTAAGATTCTTTATTAGACAGGTTGTCATCAGTATTTGGTCCATTTCCAGAAAGAGCAAAACTTTTTAAATGCTAAAAGTTGTTTTGATAACTTTTTGAGGTCTTAAAGTTATCAGACATGGACTAACAGACATAACACTCAAATTGTACATGTCAAACTTACACAGACGCAACTGTTCTGAAAACAAACATGCATATAGCAGATCGGTTCTGGTTCCATCTAATGTCGTGACCATGCCGGGGCCACCTGCTCAGGTAAGCGGGGGAATTTGCTATGCATCCCCGCGCAAAGACGAGCTGACACCGCGGGCTGCATTTGCTGCTTCACACACAAGCGATCTGAAAACGCAGCGCTATTTTTGTTGATGTTAATTTGCTCCGTGTTAGGGCCGCGGTTCACGGCTCGGTCAGCCTTCCCTGATACTATATTCCCGTTTGTTGCTGTAAAGGTTCCCCTGTCTCATCGCGTTAGCGTCCAGACGCCCGTGAACTGTGAATGCACAGCGCGACGGCGAGGGGAGATGAAGCTCTGCCGCTCATGGTCCTAGATTCTGCTCGATTGCTGACAGAGGAGTATCGCAAAGTGATGCATTTATGATTCTATTTAAAATAAAGACAAACGTAAAAAAAAAAAAAAACTTTATTTGAGGAATATTTCTTTAAAAAAATTTATTTTACCAAATCAAGTCAAATATTGTTACAACAAATATCCATCTTAAAATTACATTCAAAACAGATTTTAAAAAGATAATTACAGTTTCCTATTCCTTGTGTACTATTTATATGTATAAAAAAGGGACAACATATATTGCACTTGTTTTCTTGCTTCCCGCGTGTCTAGTCAACGTTATTTGTACAGGACTTTTCACCATACAAATCATTGCAAAGCAACTTTACAGCAAATTACGTTTCTACAATATTTAGTGGTAGCTTATCAGTGGTGACTGTCAATTAAAGTACATATGGCAGAAATGTACGAAAAAAATCAATTAAAGACGTAATCAAAAAGACGAAGAACACTATTAACAGCAATTACTATATGATGCAATCAAAATTATAGCAAAATTTGGTAGTTCTGTAAATTGTTTCAGGGTTGGCATCATCTTAGGTCCTATGAGGGGTTGGCATCATCTCTTCTCAGGTGTTCTGGATCCAGACTGAAGCTTGTGTAAATCCTAGTTACAGAGAAACAAATAATTAGCATAGCTGCTGTTCCAACCAAGCACAATTGATTTGTTTAACCCAAACTAAAGAATAATAATGATGTGCATTTGATCATATATAACTGCAGTACAAGCTTATGAGATGCATTATTTGAATGCTTGGCCAAAAAAGAGATGTGTCTTTAATCTAGATTAAAACAGATAGAGTGTGTCTGAACCCCGAACATTATCAGGAAGGCTATTCCAGAGTTGGGAGCCAAATGCCGCAAAAAAGCTCTACCTTCTTTAGTGGACTTGCTATCCTAGGTACTACCAAAAGTCCAGAGTTTTGTGACCTTAGGGAGCGTGATGGATTGTAGCGTGGTAGAAGACTAGTTAGGTATGCAGGAGCTAACCCATTAAGGGCCTTATAGGCAAGTAATAATATTTTGTAACTGATACGGAACTTAACAGGTAGCCAGTGCAGAGACTGAAAAATTGGAGTAATATGATCATATTTCCTTGACCTGGTAAGGACTCTAGCCGCTGCATTTTGGACTTACCTGTAGCTTGTTTATTGAAGATGCAGGATCACCACATAGTAGTGCATTACAATAATCCAGTCTAGAGGACATGAATACATGAACTAGCTTTTTTTTTTGCATCAGAAACAGGTAACATATTTCGTAACTTGACAATGTTTCTAAGATTGAAGAATGCTGCTTTTTATAACATGGGAAATATGATTTTAAAAAGACAATTTGCTATCTAGTATAACACCCAGATTTTTGACTGTAGAGGACGTAACAGTACACCCGTCTAGTTGCAAATTGTAATCCAAGAGATTCTGTGTACTGTTTTTGGTCCAATAAGTAATATCTCTGTCTTATCAGAATTTAATAGGAGAAAATTACTGGTCACCCAGTCTTTTGCATTTTTAACACACTCTGTTATCTTAGATAATTTAGAAGTTTCATATGGTCTTGTTGAGATATATAGTTGAGTATCATCGGCATAACAGTGGAAACTAATCCCGTATTTCCTAATAATATTACCAAGGGGCAACATGTATATCGAAAATAGCAGAGGACCTAGGACAGATCCTTGTGGCACTCATATTTTACTGGTGATAATTGAGATGACTCCCCCATTTAAATAAACAAAGTGGTAGCAATCAGACAGGTAAGAGCTAAACCATCTTAAATCCTGCCCTTGAATAAATGTATAGTTTTGTAATCGATCTATGAATATGCCATGATCTATAATGTTGAACGCAGCAATAAGATCAAGTAAAACTAGCAATGAGAAACAGCCTTGGTCTGACGCAAGAAGCAAGTCATTTGTATTTTAACAAGTGCAGTTTCTGTGCTATGGTGGGCCTGAAACCTGAAATTATTTTTTTTTGCAGAAGGAGCACAATTGCACAGACACAACTTTTTCTAAAATTTTTAGACATAAAAGGAAGATTTGAGATGAGTGAGTGAAGTGACATGTGGCCAAGTATGGTGACCCATACTAGGAATTAGTGTAATATCTCTAAATAAATGACAATAACGTCAGGCGTAAACTAGTCTTTGTTTGTCTTTTTGGTAACATAAGAGCTATTAAAAACAACAACCATCGCGCATTAGTCTGCAAAAAGTTCGGGCGTCAATTCTATTGGTGTAATTGACATTAAACTTAACTAATTAGCCTATTTCCATTGTTTCAGAAATAGAGCATTAATCATATTTCTAACCAATGTGAGTGAAACCCTAGAAACGCTGCGAGAGAGGTTTAACAAACGGAGGACAGGTGCGACAGTTCACTGGCAGTCAGGACGCGTTCACCGAGAGCAGAAGTCAACAGTCTGCGCAACCTGCGTCTAGTAGCAGGTTTCTATGGCAACAGCAGCAGATGCTGAGGTTTGTGTGATGCCATGTGAACTATACACCCTGCAAGAAAAGTAATAGATAGGACACCGTTGTGTGCGCATCCTCTTTGCAGGTTTTGTTTTTATTGCTTGGAGTCATGTGCGTTCCTTCATGAGATCAGTCTTGTTCAGACGCGCTGACCGTAATATCAGTTAGGCAGTCGGTAAACAGACGCTTTGCCTAAATCTGTGGCAGAGGATCATGCAATTGCCATTTTAGTGTTCAACATGTTGTGCATTTATTTGCCTGGATGTACAAAACTATGCACACGTGCACACTTAAAATCTGGTCAACTACATTTAAAAGACTGCATGCATGGAATGTAACATTAAAATCTGACTCCAGCTCCGTAATACTTGGTCCATGAATGTCTGTCCTGTCTCGGTGCAATTAGTCCATTGTCACTGAGAGCATGCGTTGTGAAATCACTCATAAAATCCACCGCGCATTGGGCTCTGCCAGGAAACATTTTGTGTCTGGGCCTGGCCCTGCCCAGGCGGGCACACGTTAAAACGCTGCCACTGATACATCAAAACAAAAGCAATCTGAGCAGATATCCAGGAGGTGCGCGTCACAGGCCTCCACAGAGCCAACGAGGTTCCAGTGTAACTCGGGCACATTTCGCTATGTCTCATGGAATATTTATGCTCTGTCTTTGTAGATGCATTATTTTTCTTAGGCTACTCATTAACTACCCCTGTGAAATTCAGTTGTCTAAAACAAGCAAAAGAGTTATTTCCTGATCTGAATGATCAAATGCCACACGCAAACAATTAGGAAAAATACAAAAACGTAACCCTCACGTTCTATTTGAGAGACCCCAAAACAAGAATAGAGTTTCAGAGACTTATTAAAAATAAAGTCTTTATTGGAATTTGATGGTTCCATGAAGATCTTTAAACATCTACGATCCGCTACCTTTAAGGGGTCATATGACTTTGCTAAAAAGAACATAATTTTGTGTATTCGGTGTAATGAAATGCGTTTATGCGGTTCAAGGTTCAAAAAACACATTATTTTCCACATACCTGTACATTCTTTTTTCTCCTCTATGCCCCGCCTTTTTGTCGATTTTTACAAAGCTCATCGTTTCTGAAAAGCGAGGTGTGCTCTGATTGCCAGCTATCCAGTGCGTTGTGACTGGCCGAATAATTCAAGCATGTGACGCAAATGTTACGCCCCTACCACACTGTGATGCCGTCACAACGGTCAAGTAATAGGGACAAAAAGAGCACGACTCTATCATCTCTCACCTCGAGTGACGGAGGAGAGAGGGGGCCGGAAGGTGGGGCCTGCTGCGTGGGGAGCGAGAAAAGCACACACGCGACGCGACACGGATCAAACCGGGGTCGGCCATGCTGCTTGAAGGGCACACGGCAGACCACAGGGGAGAGAAGACCACCCTGGCCGGGGCAGGGGGTGGGGAAAGCCCCACAATGTAGAAAACGCCGGGGCCCATTGGAGAAGAACCGGCAGGGCAAAAGGCCTCCGTAAAGGCACTGCCACTCGGGAGTGCGGGGGTGAAGATGGGCGACGTCCCCCGGCGAAAGGCGACAATAGCATATAACATGAGATCGCCGCGGGTGGACCAAACAAGGTGTCGCTTTCACCACCGCGCTAACGGAGGGGAACGGTCGAGTTTTTTGGACAAAGGAGGGCTGTCCTGGCGCATACACCCCACGCCCCAACAACGCCCGTCGAACCATCGGGACACATGGCGCGGCAGCACAAACTCAGCGAGAATAAAGGATGCCTTCGTCTTTCTTTGCGTGAACATTTGGGCAGCATTATGCAAATTTTCCCACATAGTGACCTAGATATGTGGAGCGTGTTAGAACGAGCGGTTGGAAGCCTGGTCTGTCTTCCTTTTATATGAATATCTCTTTGGTTGAGACTTCGTCTTTGCACTTTTCGGGATCTTCTCCTTCCCGCACACCGACCATTACCTTGCATCCTATATTACCCTTTTTACATCTCGGTTCTTTATGTTGGAGCAACGTTTCGGGGGGGTTATATTATTAAATGTTTTATCAATCTCCGCACTCGTCTTTTTAAGGCACGGACCACTAAGTTCTTTGTGGAACCAAAAATGGTTTTTATATGGAATTGCTGCAAAACCCCTTCTTTGGTCCCAATTAACATGGAGCAAATTTTTGGGTTCTGAAGAGGTCAAAGGAACATATGAAAAATTAAAGCAAATGAACTGGTTAAATTCAAAATTGCTGTTTTTTTTTTTAAATAGGCTACATAGCATGGGACACTAAACAGAAAACAAAACTAAAATAAAGAGTTACTGTAAGTATTTATTTATTTTAAACAATTGATATAGGACACAATTTTCAATACTTAGGTCACTTTTTCAAAAACTCTTCACACAGTTCTCCTTACCAACTTTCAGCTTTTTGGCACACCAGTAAATTGCACATCCAAAATGAATTCAAACTTCCAAAACACTTCTCAAATCAAGTCATTATTCCATAAAACTAATCAAGGTTGTCAACCAACAAACACATGTTGTCACTAATAAAACAATGACCTATAAAAAACAACAGATAGCATTATATAATATTTTCTTTTGTAAAATGCCAGCTCTCTAGTGTTCAGAATTCACTGCAGTTACATGCATGGTCCATGTTTACATTACAGTATAGAATTGTTCCTAAGTTGTCCCCTTATATATGGGCATGAAAATGAAAGAGTTTGTCTGTTCAGCTACATCTAATTCTTTTGATAGCATTTCATTTTTAGATAAGGAATATATTTTAGTATGGTTTTGCCGTAGAAATGTAGCAGATTAGTGTCTTATTTAGCTTTAGATTGCGTTAGGTATTGAGAAATAGGCCCTAAAAAACTGTAATCGCTAAACTGATCCAGATATAGGCCCTTGCAGGCAAGACCTCATTATATATACATGATCAATCTTTAATCTGCTCCGAAACTGAATTACTATATGCACTCTCAAGGCGAACATCAAAATTTCATGCAGGTAATTGAGATAAAACCAAAATGGAGGGCGTTTCGTCTCCATTACCCTCTGCTCGTCAAAAATATATTTCTGTACAGCAGAATCGAGAATGGGTGTTAGAGAGTGCTAGACTGGTATTTTTAGGAAGAGACCAGTCACACCTGCCATCAAACACAGCGGAAGCTGAATTTGGTCAAATAGCCTATCTCTTACAGTACTTCTGGGCACATGGTCATGTTAAGCTTGCTTCATCGGGAGAACATCTGCGGTTCTGGGCTAATCTTGATTTTGTAGCGTCTGGACCAATCAAACACACAATGTATATTTTGTTAGCTGTATTTAACAAATACTCTGTAACACCCCGGGAAGCCGAACAGGCCCCTGGTTCCATGGTAACTCTGACACCCGATATATTTACGACCTCCTGGAATTTAGGTGAAAATCGCTTCCTTGCCCATAAGGATAATCCACAAGGGAAGGACTTTTCTTTTCTAATTAATTAATAGGGAAACCTTTCTTTGAATGAACACACATGATCCTTCAGTCCATTGTATATTACGGTCTGCGTGTAGTTTGTCTTTGAATTGTATACTGTTATCAGCTTGATAATCGAAACACACTCCTGGCGAAGCTACATAGAAGGTGTACCTATACCATGTTTAGTATCTATGAATTAGTATTTGGATGATCTAATTGAGAGTGTATATTTTATGTTTACACTTACGCAGCATATTAGTGTTCTAAGAGTCTTTAATCATTTTTATCCGATTTTCATATGCAAATTACCATGCTTTCAAAAGTGCCATAAAAATGCCCCAGTATCTCAGTACTCCCACTTGAGATTCCGGACTTCCTCATTGGACAAGCCCATCTTGAGAGGCGGGGATCTTCTCCGACCTTAAAGGCCCCGCTCCAGGGACCCACTCAGTTGATGGTTTGTTGGAATTCTGAGAGGTTGTGAGAAAAACGCTCCCGGAAACCCTAATCTCGTGCCAGGCCTCGGCCTTGTCCTTTAAATTTCACCAAGATCCTCTGACTCAAACTTGTTCTTTCTCATCAACCAACTTCAGCAGAGTCCTGGCCTTAGATGGATCAGGAACTATTTTCAGACGACGATACGTTCAAGTATCAACTAGCTTTAGTGTGGTGTGTAGTGGTGTAGTAATCGTTGCACCTTTTTAACAGGTGCGTTGAAACTAAGAATCTGACCGTATGCCCTCAGTGTAGATCGGCTGATGCAAATGGTTCCAATAAATTCATCATTCCTTATGTCTCTTTTCTGTACTGAGTTAAGCTTTAACCTTTCCTATACCAACTGTATGCGCTTTGTGGTTTTGGTGAAGTTATACTCGTGTGGTTGAGACCAGTAGTTGTTTATGTAGTAGTTGTAACGGGGGATTTAGTTGTGTAGTGTATTTAATGAAAACCTTACTTTAATCACAACAGGTGTGACTGTTGTCATTGTTTCTATTAACCTGGATCCACTTATCATGGGTGGGGTGTGTCAGATTTACGGTTGGGGTGGCGAGCAGGAGTCTGGTTTGGGTGTGGTGGAGGGGGGATCCGGAGATAGAAAGGAGTGGTGGTATGGTGATGTGTCCCTGGAACCAAGGACTTGGAACTGTCTTAGCGAGTGCAAAAGCTTGTGTGAAGGACGCGCTAGGGTGGTGGCCTCTGTATATAGTCGGGATAGCGACCGTCGGGCAGATCGAAAAATGGCAATTATTATAACTAATTAGGGAAGGCTTCATATTTGCCCCTGAGCGATTCTGATCACAGCGGAAATGCAAAGTTTAAGCGCCAAGCGTAACTCGGGGACACGTGTCGTGGAACGGGGTCTATAGGAGACGGCCGAGAACAACAGATGACCAGAAAGCCTCTAAAAAACGAAATGTCGTTACAGAGGGTGTCAGCAACGTCAAGCGGACCTCCATGAATGGTGAAAATGTGTCTATACAAAAGTCGTCAAAAGTAGTTGATATATGTGGGGCAAATAAGGCAACGTCACAACATCTTTAAATCTTGAGGTAGAGCGAATTGCCGTACAGCCCAGCAGGTGCATATAACACCCTGAATGGGGGGAAGCAACACCAGACGCGTGTTGTGACAAAAAAAATCTAACCGAATCGGGAACTACGGGACAAATCAGTCAGAATGCAGTAAGAGGCCTGAAGACACAGTAAACAAACATGAAATCGTTGATGGGGTCACTAAACGAAACCCGAGTACATGTTCAGTTAGGTGATTAGTAATAATCGAGTCTGCCCCTAGAGGAGAAAACCAAGTGATGCAGTATGAACAGAGTTGGCGTGGCCTAACAAAGCGTAGTGACGAACGAACTTTACAAAGAGCAATACACCCTAAGGCATAAGAATAGCAATAATCCAACTATATGGAGTGGCAAGGAATAAGATCTCAAGAGAGAAAAAGCACGAACAAGCTCAGGAGAAACGGCGAGAGAGAGGATGAAGAACAAAAAGGGCAAACGAATGATAGCATGTAGGAAAATAAGAACAAAGAAATCGTCAGGAAGGTTGAGGGGGGAGACTGGGTGCGAAAGAAAGAGATCTTGAAGGCCACAACAGGGGCAGCGCAGCGGGGGCAGAAAGTGCAAATGCACGAAACAAAGTAGGTCGCAGATAATGCTCAAGCGGCAGCGCAAAGCGATAGCACGTGGGACACGGGTAGAGTGCAAAGGAGTGCACAAGCTGAGAGAGAGTGTCTCATATTAACTGAAAAGGAGGCAGGAAGAGTCGGTTGATCCAAGTGAAGGGGGGAAGTAGGGAAGATGGCGAGAGGTGTGTGCAGTTCATCAGTGACAAACAGAACACGATGAATAAATCCTAGAAAACATAAGATCGGGATTCAAAAGGGGTAAGCTGAGGACGACAGGGAGCACAGAAATAGAAGCAATTCATACAGGCAAGCGGACATGTATAGTAAGGGAAGAAAGTAGCACTGCCACGGGAATTGAAACAGACACTTGGAGTGGACGGAGAGGGGAGGGGAACAGGCAGCAACAGGAATAGCGGCAGAAAGAGAGGAACGTGGAAAACATGTTGCGCGCGGGAGCAAGTACTGTGGTGCTGGGCAAATCTGTGGGTAATACATGGTCACCAGGAGGCGAGTAGGGGTAAGGCAGTCCGAGCGGGGACCAAAGGCATAAAACGACATGGGGCGGCGAATAAGAGGCGCTGTGCGGAGTGCTCAGTGAAGGATAGGGGCCATGAGACAGTAGGGTGGAAATTGGCCCCAAAAGGACACCGGTGAACCAGAGTGACAGGTGGCCACAGCTGGCAGGGGCAAGATGAATAACACTCACGTCACGCAGCATAACACATACGCGGCTGGATTGTTTCATGACTATAGTCATTGCGAAGGGACATGACCGTTACTTTGTGATAGGATTTACCAGAATAAGAATGTGCAGGATGGGGCCGGCAAAAAATCAAGGCCGGAAATGGACCAGAGCGAAGGGGAACAAAAAACGAGGGACAAGGGTAGAGCTATGAAAGAACAAAATGAAAACAGTGAAGGAGAACAGGTGCGCACCGTAAGGATGATCACCAAGGTACATAACAGTTACCCACAAAGCATAAGGAGTAGAAACAAGGGAAAAGAAGTAGAAACACTGGATGTGACACACGACCCAGTTAGGTAGGTAAAATACAGTAGCAGAATGTGCATGTGTCGTTCAAAACCGCGAAAAAAAAGAGAGTCTGTCTTAAAGATGGATGCGAAAAGGCGCGTGAGAAGGTGAAGGTGTGTTAGGGAGTAGCCTGTAAGTGGTTGGAATATATAAGTTTTTAGTTGTGGCATGCTAGAAGTAGTGAAACTAGAGACAAGTGCATAAACAAAAGGTGAGGAACCAAAAAAAGGATGGTCAGGAATCAAGAAGAGCGTAGATGCTGTTGAAAGGAAAAAGGAGTAGAGAAGAGTTATAAGGAGAGAGAGATGACAGCCAAGAAAAGCTCAGGGAGCATAAGAAGTAGTAAAATTTCAGAACTAATAGATTTCAGATACTGAGATCAATTTGCAGTGTTGTGCCTTAATAAGAGTGGGGAGAAATGGAAAGCATCAACAATGGGTACATTAAGATTATGTAACTGATTTCCAGGCTGGGAATTAAAATAGTAAAGATATGTCCACAGATCGGATGAAGGTACATCACCTGAGTACGCAATTTCTAGACAGAATCAAAGTAATGGTGGATTGTAAGTGGGTAATAGAAAGCCAAAATGGGTTGGACAAGGAAGGGTGAATAGGCCTGAAAGAGGGTGAAGGGGGACAAATGCTGCACAGAAAGAGTTAAAAAACACGGCCCAAGAAGCAAAGGGCGTAGTGTAACGAGCAACAAGGGATGGGTTATATTTGCGGGCGGACATTGCACAGGTGGGGGAAAGGGTAAAGAGGTAGCGTTGTCAGTTAATACTAAGTTATAAACGCACCACAAGATGTATCTTTAACCAAGTGGTTGTTTGTGTATTAAACACCGTAAATGCGCTGAATTATCCAACACCAACTGATCTCTAAATCAGAAGGGTTTGGAGCGTGGGTATCACAACTTGGTTGTTCATAACGCTTCATATGAAAAATAGTTAAGTCATCACATTATTGTATTGTAATCAGGCTTTCAGCCATACAAGAGATCCAATACAATACATCATAACGAAAGAGCCTTTTCTTCAAGTACAGACAGCGCAAAGAGGCGATAACGTAACTTAGTGTTTCTGTCTATTAAATTTAGACACCATCAAATTGTAGAGGTTATGCCTCAGAAAAAATCGGAGGTCCTAGGTGTTGAGTATCGGAAGCAGTTGAGAACAGAGCCATAGGTAGCACGGGGAGTCGGAGGATGCGATGATAATGTGTGAGTACCAGCCAGGTGTGTGAACGGAGGGGAAGTGATGAACAGTGACTCTCTTGCGGCAGCCCTGAACAAGATACAGCACGTGATTGAGTGTGGACCATATGAGTAAGTCAAGACTCGAAGCCCAACAACCCCACAATGGCTTTCTACTGCAAATGGCCGGTGAGAGGCAAATTCTAAGAGTAATAAGTGGAAAACACCGAAGGAAAGGAAAAAAACCATCACTTCCTACGTCAAACAAGTCAACTGGAAAAAGTTCAGACCAGACCCGGAAGGTGTCTCCCAGTCCGATTGCAGGAGCAACAATCAAGGTTAGCCAATAAATACTGGCGCGTTCAAAAAAAAACCAATTCACAAGGAGTGAACAGGAGAGTAAAACCCACAAACGACGAGAACTGTGAACGGGAGATCGAGGGGAAAAAAGAGCATAAATGAATAAGAATGAGATGTATGAGAAGCCATGGGGCACAGAGCGTGCGATTGGTGCTTCTGGGGACGCCCAGGCCGGTGAAAAAGAGAGAAGCAACAGATATACGACAAGCAGACGCAACAGATTCCCTCACTGACCAGAGAAATGTCATCGGATACGCGCGTAAAGGGAAAGTATTGTGGGGGGTGCGGGAATGTGGACCGGAGAGCGAAAGAAGTAAAGAAACTAGCATGCGAGCGGGGGCTTCAAGCTAGGACGTAGGTAGCCGGCCTGTCATGGTGGAGTAGCGGGCAAACACAGCGAAGAGAATGGGACACGAGAAAACAGCAGAGGGAACTGTATGTAGGGACATCCTCGATATGAGCGGTGAGTGGTACCTGCTGACTGTTTTAGATGTATGATGGTGGAGGGTCGGGGTGAACGTGAGGAGACAGGGGAGCTTACGCCAAAGATCCCACCGTATATTACAAACCAAGGGTTGAGAGATAAAAACAAACGAAACTTAAGGTGACAGCGCAGTCACTGGGCCCGCCGATACGTGCAGTAAACGAAATTGTTGTCACAGAAACTGTAGAGGCCAGTCTAAATACCCACAAATGCTATCCAAGAAGACAGCTACAGTGTGACAGGGATGCGAGACAGGCTCTCACGGTACTATTCTCGAAACATCCACATCAGACCTAAGGGGAAAAAAGAGAAGGAAAAGGGGGGAGGTAGAGAAGGGGAAGGAGGGGGAAACCCAGCCCTCATGTCTTCTGGTGCAGGGCAACTGTAACTTACAAGGTCATTGGACTGATCCCGGTATTAAAGACCTGAAGTTCACTGATTAACTACCACTGATCCCTAAGCATTAGATCTAGCAGCACCGCAGATGTTAAACAGGACATCAGATCGGTTGTGTAGACAGTGTTGGGAGAACCTTACACACCAGCCACAAGACACACGGCCATTCGGAAGTACATTACAATTTTCCCAGATAAAACAACTAAAGTTCCCTAATTAACTGTGAAGGGAAGCTGAAAACTACACCCACATTTTTCCTCATCAATTGTCGACAAAACTATTGTTTCATCAGGCCATCTGGAGAGCTGATGATCTGGGTGGCCGTCAAACACCCAACTGGGTCAAGAATATGCTGTCGTGGGTTATATGTTTATAGGGGTCTAGGGGCTCCTAATTATAGGTCTTAGTACGTCGCAGAAAATGGAACTGCATTAAGGGTTGTCCAACATCATAAGATGCGAGGGCCGAGATATCAACTATGGAACTTTTTTGACAGAGTTTAGGCCGTGTCCTAAAATAGACTCATAAATAAGTTTAAGCAAAATTACTGTATTGGGTAATCTTAGCTTATTATGTGACGATCGTAATAAACAAACATAATTACTTAGATATCTATGAGAAGTTTTAACATTCCTACTAGTAAGACGTATCTTTGCGGTACCTAAACGCAGACGAAGTGGTTGGGCGTTGTTAAGGTCTAATAGAAGAAGCCACTATGTTCCCTTGCATGGGAACTTCGAACTGCGTCCTCTAGGGGTCGCTATGGGGAACGCCTCGTCGTCGTGACCCGTGTCTGAAGCATACATTGAAAAAAACACAAACTCGTTGGCCGGCGACAGCCATGAATACACTACCGGTGCTACTATAGTAAAAATAGGCGCCGGGAGCACACATCATAAAAAAAGAATCTCTTCTTCTCTTCAGTTACGGTTGTATGGTGAAGCGTGCTTTTGGGTAAGCGCTCTATTCATATCTTATAGGCGACCTAGCACAGCGTTGGAAGGAGTGTGCGGCAGTGTTGACGTGTTTGACATCATTCTGTGCCCACACGATCTATGCGTTATTTGTGGAGGCGAAGAGCACGCACGGGGGCGGATGTACAAAATCGAGGGGGCAATCGGCGATGCCTGGCCAGCGCTATTTTGCCAAGAGAAGAGCTCCGCTCTCGTTTGTCTCTTTTTCGAGAAAGAGGGCCAGCCATCTGCTTCAGGACCGACGTCGAGCGAGAAACCGGAATGGACTGAGCTCGTGGAGATCGAACGGTGGATCTGGGCCGATGAAGTTTGAGGGGTTTCCCTTTTCACGATCGCGCTGTGCACGAGAGTGTGAGCCGCTGGAAGAGTGATTTTATTATCAGTTTAACTTGTACTTTCGGGGCCAGCTCGGTGCGGAAATCGGATCCCCGCAACTGCAGTAATGTCTGAGGAGCAGTAAGCTGGGCTTAGCTTACCACTCGCTCTTGTCCTGCGTATGATTAGTTTTTGGAATCATGGATCGGCCACGAGGTCTTACTTGCCGTGCAAGCGGGTGAGAAAGTGACTCGCGAGTATCTCGTGAACGTAAAATGTCATTGTTTCTGGCCTACCCTCCAGCTCCAGGTTGTATTTTCCCTTTCTTCCTTTTTCCAATAAGATTGAGAAGACTGGAAGAGGCATTTTTTCCTCACGACATCCATCTTCAGCATAGCAGTTAACAGGCGATTCGAGAAAGCGGTTAGAAAGATGCGCCTACGAGAGACGCTGGCCACTATCGACTCGTATGGGTGAGACGTCCTCTAAAAGCCTCCCCTACTGACATCGTGCGCGCGAATGCCCGAGGCGGAATCCAGCACGCGGCAGTCGAGCTGATCCCGCTTCCTGTGCACACGATGGTGAAATAGCTCCAAGGCTAAAACAGAGACTTGACCTAGGGACATATCAAAAGACCTAAGGCTAGCGGCCTATCAGGAAAAGTCAGGTCGGCCCAAGAAAAACAAAAACCACAGGGGTCCAGCCACAGTCCGGTTTGAGGTCAGAGACTAGCTCAGACTACTATTGTCGTGGCTCGCGGGAGGAATCTCCTCCCACGAACTAGGGCCCACGTTTGTGAGAGAAGCGCGGTAAAAGGAAGGTAATAAAGACCTAAGGGATTTCATCCAGACGGTGTCAGCCTTTTGGTCCGGATCAGAGGATACTAGTATCTGACATCTTTTCCTTCTGGGTCTTCCATCTGTCCCCCCCCTTAGCTTCACCTCGGCCTACTTCCCGATGTACCACCAGACTCCCACCGGGGAAATGACCGCAGGTTAGTGGAATTTCCATCAGCATATAGTCGCCTATGCGGGACACGAAAGGTTTGGGTTGGTTCTATAGGGCTTACAGTAGTGACCATCTTACTGGGTGCATGGTCCGGTCCTATCGGCTTCTTCTGGACGAACCGACGGCGGACCGATGTGGGTAGGACTCATGTCTAAAATATCTAAGGCTGATATATAAAGGGTAATATATAATATGAGGGGGGGGTGAGTGTGGGTATAAACTCATGACTAGGTGTGTTGTGTTATAACACCTTCTGCTATTTCTTTGTCCAAAAGTGGTGATTACCCGAGGGGAACGGGGGAGTGCGCGTCCACTGCAAAATGTTCCTGGGACGGGTCCGGCTGGGGTTACGCTTCAACATGCTAAGCGCGTGTAAACTGGTCTACCGTCTAGGGTCTAGGTCTTCCCTGTGAGAATGAATTTTCCCGATCACCAGGATATCCTCTCTTGCAGAGGCATCGAGCGGGAAATGTAGGTTGCATTTGCGAGAACCTTCTTGTGTAAATGCTGTCTCGGGCAGTGCGCCCCTCACCTTTGAGGGTTGTATTTGAGCTTGCCTCTCCCGTTTGTCCCAGTGCTTCCGGGTATCTGTAAACAGATGCTCGAACACTCTAAAATCCAAATACTATGGTAAATGCACACGTTAAGCTTTGCTCACTTTTCTACAAATCCACATAAGTGGTATGTGTGCATGTTATGCTTTGCCCACTTTTCTAAATTCCACATAGCTGGTAAGTGTGCACGTTTATGCTTTGCCCACTTTTCTAAAAGCCACATAAGTGGTAAGTGTGCACGTAATGCTTTGCCCACTTTCTAAAATCCTGTATGGTAAGGTTTACGCATTTTTGATCTCGTTCCCTTTCTCCTATAATTGGGTGCACCCCGGTCCGTGGGCTACCTCTCTGTCAACACACGCTGGAAGCATCACTCCCCTCACCACTGAGGGTTATTGCGAGCATGGTGCTTTCATTCAAGCGTTTAATTCTCTCTGAGGAGTTGGATTCCTCACTCCATGTGGGACTTTCCGGATCCCCCCCCCCACGTGTAAGTACTTGAATCCGTGCTCCCCTTTTAAACAAACGATGTTACCCTGGACTGAGCAACTGTTATTGGCCTCTGAATTCAAAGAGGAGTTCTCCTCTCACATGAGAGTTGAGTTCTCTGTTTTCCCATAGCACCTGGAACCAGTAGCATCAGGTGATTTAGGCCCTTCCTCTGCCTCTCTGATGCTCTGAGTGTTTGGCTAGCTTGCAGTATTCTTACCCTTCTGATTTTACAATCATGTTGCAGGTCGAGCCCCCTCTCGTTGAGAGCTGGTTTTGTGCTCCCTCAGCCAAGGTAAACAACTGCTAGCGTTCCAGCATTGGAACGAGGTCGAGCCCCCTTCTCGACTGAGAACAAGGTGTGTTGCTCCCACAGCTAAGTAAACAATTGCTAGCTGTTCCAGCTTTGGAACAAGCTGCAGGTCGAGCCCCATTCTCAGATTGAGAACTGGGTGTATTGCTCCCTCAGCTAAATAACTGCTAACTGTTCCACGCGTGTTGGAGCGCGTGTAGTTGAAGCTCCTCTCTCGAAATGTGTACAGGCTGGATGGTTGCTCCCATAACAGACAAAGTACAGATTTTACTGCTATCTGCTCCAGCAGTATAACACGTAAGACATCGCTCTTTTGGAGATGCGTCAGTTCTATCTATGTGCTGCTCTAAATACAAGGGTGCCCCGAGGAACCCCTAGCCAACAAGTATTTCAGGGTGTTGCAATGTTAACTGGGGGCCCACTTTCTAAATCCACATAGGAATGTGCAATTTGGTATGCTTATGCCCACTTTTCAAATCCTGTAAAGGGGGGGGGAGGGGAAAGAGGGGGAAAGAGCAAAGAAAGGAGGTAAGATCAGCGCAACAACTTCGTGCCCTTTCTGATTGGATTTTAAAACCCCATTTCCGCCTGGCACCACTCCTCCTAGTGTCCTCTGGATACCTGACTTTAAAGCAGGGTGTTGATAATGGGGCTACTATGGGTCTGTTGAGACGTTCCTTCATCACCTACAAGAGAACGATGCGGTATCACCCTGTTGACAGCCACGACTAGTCTTATGTGCAGGCTCGATAAAGTCGTATTCTCTAAGGAATCTAGTCTGATTCCAAGCCTTGATCTACACCGGCCCCCTGAGGTCCGCCCGTAACCGGTACTATTTGGGTCTGGTAGGCCTGCCTATGGCTGTAGGGATACCTTCACATGAGCCAGCCGTCATACCACGTCCACCGGCCGCTCACCATATCAATTGTAGCAGTGGTAAACGTGTAACCAGGTAGACATAATAACCTGAGACTTTTTCTATTCTTTCAGATTTCCCTTACATGGCGGAAAAAAGAAAAGAGGAAGGGAGACGGGAGCAAGAGGAGAGGGTGCAAAGGGAACAACAATTAAGCTTAAAAAATTCTTCAGTAATAGATTGTTGATGGGAAGTTTTGACCAGACAAGTCGTCAGTACTTCTTTTGTTTTACTTACTAATGTTATGCAACAACAAAATCTGTGTTGCAATCTGTATCGCAAGGCATTCATTGAGTCATTGAATTAAGCCAGGCTGAAAGTTTATCAAAAGGAGCAGTAATCACACTAATGTAAAGCCTTCACTTACAACTACTTATGTAAAATAGCTCTAAATAGAGCTAAAACATCTATTAATTAAAAAAATAAGTGTCAACTTATCTTTCTTAAGTAACCATGGTTTAATTAAAAAGACAGAATTTAAGTAATTAATCAATCATGAGGGTGTAGAGACATTTCCCCAGCCAAAAAGCTCAAATTTTGTTATATTGATGCATTTGACACTTTAATCCAAATAAACATATAATGCATTTAAGGTGTACCTCTTATCAATTTGCATATGCAGCAAGTTTATTTTAAAAAATTTTGCAGATGGTGTGTTTTTACAGGTACTGTCTGCCCCGTTTGGATCTCTATTTAAGAAGTTGTCCTGTCAACCTTATCTCACATTTCTGGCTTTCACCAGACGAGTTGATCTTGAGAAGACATTCATCAGGTTACAGTCATCTGTGAGTATTTTTTTCCAGTGATGCGCACTTAAGATAACTTATGTAGCAAACGGCTTGATATTTTGCAGGAGGTTACTACAGATATACAGTACAATATAATATAAATGTGAGTAAATGGGGAGGAAAAGCAAATACAAATTACTTTAAAATAATTCATAACATGGAACAAAAATGTTCTAAAGAATTCTAAAAACAAAAAAACAACATGAGACAATAATTCATGTACTGGTGTTGGGGTTCCTGACGTATACTGGGAGAAATGAAGTAAAAGGTAAAATTCTGTGCTGAATAAAAAAAATTTCAGAATCTTTGGTCGGTTTAAAGTTAAATGGATCCCAGATCACGGGCAGAAACAAAGCAAATGTAGTGGGCAGCAACCACAGTTGTGGCACAGGATTCTCCATTTCATTAGCTGTGAGAATAACGATCCGCATGCTCTAGAGAAATTGTGGTATTATGGCGAAGGAGAAAGTCATTAGAGGTCTGTAAAGGTTGGCTTTCAGATGCAGAATTGAAACCTATGGCAATCGAGATGACTGTATCAAAGTAACATTCAACTTGGTGAGTGTTTCACCTCATCTCGCCCTTTCGGGTGAACGGAGAGGAACACTTCTTGGAGCCATCGAAGTGTCAAGCCCAACCAGGGTGGAGATTTTTTGCAAGATGATCGAGCTGTGGTTCAAAACGGACTAGCCATCGTATCGGCTCTGGATTTATGTGGGTCAATACATTCCCGTGGTGGGTGGCGTGTTAAAGACTTTACAGTAACATTTGAATGAATGAGAAGGGAAGAAGCACGTATGCCAATAGCTATAACACCAGCACGTTTCATACAGAAATCACAAATGAACACCGGGGTGTGTGAGAAAGAAACTCGTACTAACGTCGTGAAAAAATAAATGGTGCCACTAAGGACAGGTGGCGATTTTGACATCCGGCTCAGTGGGTTGGCAGAGTCCACCTTTGACCTGCCTGACCTGCACAGTGAAGATGACTTGCAAAACGGAAAGGTGTTACGTATAAACCAGGGCCAATAGAAACGTCCCTTACACTGAGATCAAAGTCGCCACTACTCCTAATAGAAGCTGATCTCGTATGTCCAAACTTTTCTGACAGATTGTGCTTGGCTTCTTTATCGGATCTTTACCTATCATATATCATTTATTTACTTAACATATTTTGGCGTTGTTTTGGGCCTTCCCTTCGCAATCTGGATGTCAGTTCAACAATAGCTCAAGTAATTTGGGAGACTCGAAAAAAAATAGAGTTATTTGTCGGGAACGGAAGGGGGGCAAATAAAATATCCATAGAAACACTCGATATACATCTGGTTCCAAAAATAATAAGTAGTAAGACAAAAAGAGGGGGGGGGGTAGTTATAATCAAGGGGGACTAGGGGGGGAAAAAAAAAAGTGCGAAAGGGTGTTAATTAATGGAGTGGTAATTGTGTGTAAAGGTCAGCAAAATGCTTCTATGCTTCATCAATTTTGTAATCAGGCTAGGGCTACTAACGATTAAAAAATGTGATTACCTAACGATGGGTAAGAATGGATGCAAGACGATTTAAGGTCAAGCATGTACCTAATGCACGGTACATCCAGTTTTACGGAATGAACAACCCTTGTGGGGAAATATAAAATGTAGCTCGTGAAGGATGGTTGGACGAATGGAATTAAGAAGGGCATCCAGGAGATTAGTGTCACGGCGGACGCTAGGGAAGGCGAGAATAGCGAGGACCGGCGGAGACTAGATTATCAAATCAACCGTCTTAATATCGCACAAACCGGTGCGGTCGATGATACACGGGAGGCGGGGAGCACCGTGTCGCAATAGAGACGATCTAGAACATGGGGCAAAAGAACACTCTTGAGTAGCTGAACTAAACAGGTAATGAAACGAGACTGCACCTGAAAATCACGGGGGAAAAGAGAACAAAAGAAGATAAAAGAAAACATTGGGAGAAGGCATATGGCCGTCGTAGCAACGTGGACAAAACAGACCAAACACCAAAACATAACCTGATGGACCTAACAGTTATCTACGAGTTGTTAATGTATGTACTTATTTTGCTAATCGGTATCTAAGGGTCAAAATTCACTACTACAATAAACGTATAAAAGATATTAAGTAATTAACCACAACAAAATCGATTATTCCAACATTAGAAGTGTAATTATGGAAATAAGACCAAGGGAAGGGGTCAATGACTGGAAATTCACCCAAATTCTAGGTAAGCTGGAATAAAAGAAAAAAAGGCTACAATTGAGACCAGAGGGTGCAAAAATCACAGGGACAGGGTGAATGAAAGGAGTATTACAAACGGACTTGGCCAACTTATTATGTATAAGCGTGAAATTATTATTTCCAGATACTAATAGCGAGGCTGTACAACGTCACGTGAACATAGTAACTACACACTCAGTCAGCCCAAACAAAACATAGGGGGGGTGCTCTTTCCAGGTGGGTTATGGGTATGCAAAAAAATGGATAGAGATACCCAACCGGAAAAAAAGAAAAAGAACCGCCAAACACGCAGTTATCATCGCGGGCGGTAATCGTATCTTTTTTAACTTACCCTCGCAATACTGTGTTCAGACCCAGTAAACGAACAAAACAGTGAGCATATGGTACCAGGCATGACAAGGAAAATCTTTCAAAAGCAGGGCATGGATCAAGAACGCTGTGAACAAATAATTGCATCACTGAACAGGTCAGGGATAACTCAATGCCTTTCAAACACACTTGTGTGAGAAGCAACAGGGCCGGTATCCGAAGACTGCGTACCATTTGGGTCTGTCACGGGATAGACGACTAATCCCGTCGCTGAGACAACAAAAAACAGCTTGATGAATTGCCTAGGGAGAAGAATCATTATAAGGGGTCGATTCGTGTTCAACTGTACAGAATCGAGATCATAAGACGCCACATCCTTAGACAACAAAGCCTAGAAGACCTTTAGAGGACCTCTAAAGCCGTCCTCACGGTCATGGGGCTTCCATATTTTAAATGGTTTTCAGCCATGGGCTAGCTCAACCGCCTGCTACTCATCGATAAAAAAAGTAAAGCATGAGATTTTATCCGTCAGGGTCGGGGGTTAATTGTGCCCACAACGTTGGGCGCACCTACGGGGCAGTCTATGACCTAATGGATCGTCAGACTTGTAAACCCAACAAGTTTTCGAGGTTGAGTCTCAGTCCGCCGGAAATATGCACCAGGAGGGGGAGGTGACATAACCAGTGTGCCTCTTCCAAACCTTCAATCCACTACTGAGTAGAGACCCTTGGAGCAAGGCATTCGACCCCCGCAACTGAGCTCCCAACCGGTGCGTGCCCACGGCTCCGGTGTGTGTTCGGCGGGGTGTTGTGTAATGTTTACTACTGGTGTGTGTCACGTTGTATGTGTTCCAACGGAGAGCACAAATCCCAACCATAGGCACCATGCTCCCACCACGTCTTCCACTTTTCAAATGTGAGTCATCCACTTGATGGCTCCGTCCCCAACACTCCGAAACTCCTTTCCCGTGGTATTTCGATAATTGGACACAAAATGTAAACTATCCACAAAAGTGATGTATGTCGGTGTGGGTTGCCTCCTCATTTTTTTTTTTCTTAATACAGCGAAATAAAACTCCACTCGCGATAACGCAAAGCAACCGTGACAAGTCACGTGCAGAAAGAAACTATCAGCAAGCATTAACACTCGCAAAAAGGTGGTTTGGAAAGCGACCGATAGGACATTGCGGGCGGGATACAGTGTAAGGCCGGTGGCCTTCAAAGACAACTTACTGGCTTTCATAGTAATAAACTACTTAATTAACGAGTAACGGGACTGAAATAAAAATATTTAATTTCTCTTATCAAGAGACAGAGGAATGAAGGTACTTGCTCACCTTCATTTTTTTTTTTGGTTTGGGTGCTGTTGAGATGTGGGCAGAGGAATGGGGGGTGTGCCTCCCAACCAGCTGGGGCGGGGGGGATGGGTGTTTTTGGAATGTTGTGTGTTATTCAGCGGACATTGAGAACAAATTCCTCTCCGGGGTCTGCGAGGAAGATGGAGGGTGACCTAACACTCAGAGCTAATTACACGAGCAGAAAGTACTATGATGCCATTTGGGGTTGTTTAACCATATATTGATAAAAAAAGAAGGGTCGGTGTAAATTGGTCCTTAAAATTTATGTTAATATTAAGTTAGTTACGTAAAGTGTCAGTGCTGTTATTTTCAAAATTCTATCTCATACTCATTCCGAAATGGTCCAAAGTTGCACGTAGAGGGATTAATCATACATGGGTCAAATGTTTACATGAGAACATTCAAAAATAAAAGTATGGTGCTTAGGCTGATTTATGGTAGTCGGAAGGTGTGTTGGGGGGGGGGGACAGGGGTTTTGAAAACGCTGATGAATCAAATTATGTATGATGGCATAACTCACGCTGCTTGCGCAGGTATGGTAGCTCTAAACTTACATAGAGATTGTGATGTACAGTAAATGAAATAATGAATAAAAGAATAGCCGCACAGCAGGACATGTACAGGAAACAGAAAATGTGTACCATGATTTATTTAATAAAATGTAATCCTTTTATTGAAGATCAGATTAAACACATTTGAAATTCTTACATGAAGTATAACCTGAACGAATATTTCTGTATTAAAATAAAAAAAAAATATTTCAAGATCAAAAATGTTGAATATATATATCCCCTGAACACCCAAACACCCAAGAAAATTATGATTAAATGTAGAATAACTGATACATAATTGATGTACTAGAGATTAAAGTGATCACACAAAGTATAAGATGAAGGATTCTGTGGGTGGGTTGGGTATAGTAAAATATTATTTTGAGAATAACAATGTTGAATATATATTTCCCCTGAACACCGTAATTTCCCCTGAAATTATAAGTAGAATAACTGATACATAACTGATCAAATCAAAAGTAAAATCAAATAATTTGTGTTGCATGTATAAACTGTCTTCACTTTACAAATCAGATTCTTTAGTATCCACTTTGATATCAGTGTAAGTGATGCCTTTGTATTGACCCTTGGTTTTGTACTGTAACACACCGCCGTTCTTGCGGTGGGTGGGTTGTGAAAATCACTGTGCAGTTTAAGGCAGGTCAGTCGTGGCCTGGCCGATGTTGATGTCACGGGAAAGGGGAAGAAAAAGATCCACTTCTTTCTTGGTGTCACATCGAAGTGGTAGTCAGAGTTCTGTTAAATTCGCATTGGTGTACTCATGTTGGTAGTGTTTAAAAACATGCTCCACGACTGAACTGTAAATCGCGGTAAGAAGCTTCTAAATAGACTCTTAAGAAGTCGCTGCCTATCCTTCCAACGCGTACATGTTACTTGTAGGGGAAATCGTTAACTAATCTGCGACCATTAAAGAAAGGTTTGGGTCGGAGCAGCTTCACTTGTACAAAGGATTATCGGGGGGGGCCAAAGGCTATGGGGTGTTGGGTTGGTGGCAAGTTGTCTTGGGGTGTGTGTAGAATAGATAATATGGAAAAAACAAAATTTGATCTACTTACCACGGTCACCTTTGGACACGTTGGTTTAGTTGATGATAATATGGGTATAGAAAACGCGGACTTGGTAATGAGAACGTAATTGGGGGGTGATTGCCTTCATTGTAAACATGATCCCCATGCATTCGAATATCAAAAAATGCAGCCAAAAGCATACTAAAATACCTACAACTCCGCAAACAATACCCAGAAAAAAAGCCGACGGTCCAGTGGATAACAATAAAAACTTTTTTTAAACCCCATACAATTGGGTCATACAAGGGGGTGATGATGCAAAAAAAAAAGAAAAAAAAAAATCTCTAAACTGCGTGCACTGGTCTTCAAGAGAAAGTTAAATGATGGCTCCAAACTGTTCTGCTCTAATAAAGGGGCCGACAGCCGAACTCGCCATCGGTAGAAGACAGTGATTTATAAAAACTCGACCAGCTTGACTGAATACTCTTGATAGTTCCTCTGGAGTTGCCAAGGTTTATTTCTACCATCGTCAAAGATCAACACCTTGACACCTCACTTGCGCATTCATCGGGGGGAAGGGTTGGGGGCTTGGGTGAACCACCTCCAATGATCACCCGATCTCTCTAAACTGGCACCTATGTTCTCGACGCCGTAGAATAGAAAAATGAGGCCCTCACTCCACCACCAATTACACCTTAAGTATTTGGGTAAGCACCCTCTTGGGTAAGATGATCTGGGAGTTACATCGAACAAGAACTATGAGGGTGGGATGTTTGGTGGAAAGAAATTCACCATTTTGCATAATGATTAATACAGTGGCCGTTTCATATTCAATTTTTAAAATGGTGTCCAATAAGGCATTAAAAATTGTTGATTGCAAAATATTTTTATATAGTTCAAAAGACACATTATATACAATTTCAAGAAGTGGTGGGGTTATCTCAGGATATTTGGTCCTAAGTGGGGACTCAAGGTATGGTCACTTGCCTTCAAAGTATAGTAAAATAGTAGGACATTTGAATGTGTCCACGTTTCTAGAGGCTTACCAGCCGGACACATTGGTTTGGATTTCTAAAATAAATCTTAAAAAAAAAATCTGCACCGTGCCTTGCAGGCCTTGGGGCATGGGGAGTTCCTTAGTTATGAGCATGGTGAAGTTGAATCGCAAGGTGTTAACAACTATGTTAATTGTGTCCATGCGACTCTAGAGAAGACGGTTGGTAAACCACAATTTACGGGAAAAGATACACAAAGGGGGTGGGGCGAGTAGGGGAAATGCCTGTTAATAATCTTATGCAAAAAAAAAGTAATTAGGAGGAGGCTATAAACAACATTAATTAGGGTATCTATAAAGACATTAAAAAACCGTCGCGGTGGTCAGGTATACTCCATCCTTTAGATGTACGTTTAGGAATACTGATGAACTCTCGAAGATCAGCCAAAAAGTCTGATAAACCAAAAAGTAAATATAAATTGATCAGGACAGCTAGGACTTACGGCTCGGTAGCTCCAAAAGGGGGCAGGTGTAGCCTGGAAGAACACCAGAGGGGGGGGCCACCCGCAATAATCAATTATCAGTGGTTAATATGAAACATAAAAAATAAAAAAGGTGTGGGGGGGGGGTCCAACACACTTAAAGTAAAGCACCATAACATATAGGGATGTTGTAACAAAAGAAAAAAATTTTTTTAACTACTAAAATTAAACGTTTGCTGAACTGGGGAAAATAAACAAAAAATAAAATAGTATGTGACATTGTTTCGGACAAATGCACAATATTTTTGATTAATCATTAAACGCTTCTTTGTGCTCACTTAGGGCAGAAAACCATACATGAGTTGAAAAGCATAGGAGGGTGAGTAGGGGGGAAAAATGAGACACAGTAATATTATTGGTTAAGGGGGAACTGGTTAGAAAATTTTATAGGGATTATTTATTTGGGCTCAGGTCATCGACGTTAACTAGGGTTAGACAGACTGCACTTCCACTCTCACAAAAAATAGTCGGAGGGTGGGTACATAACATAGTTGCAAGAAGCACAGAAGCCCTATTGCCCAACAAACAGATTCTAACTGGAGATGTGCCTATTTTGCATTCCTGGATAAAAAAAAAATTGCATTCAGACTAACCTTCTAATTTATCATGCGCAAAACACCGGAAAAAGTACATTCTAAAGATGTCTATACTTTAAAATTTTGCATATACATCATACTGATAATATAGGGGATATCATGTCACAGTCTACCCACATCCTAGGGACAGCCACAACTGTTTACAGTCCCATGTTATAAGATTGTACGACAGAGGGGGGGGGGCTGGCATTCATGAAAATGCCAATTTTGTTGTAAAAACGATCTGCTCTTTGTGTATTTTGTATCCATATGCTTTGGGGTGTTACCAGTATTTTTAAAGCCAACATATAAACCATTTAAAAACAAATACCATTGAGGGATAAAGAGCTGTTTGGGGTTTATGGCAGTAGAAAAACTTCTGAAATAGGTGGTGAATAACATTCATATGAATAAAGTGCGACCTGGACCTCGTGCCTTCGCCTCGGTTTTATTTATTAATTGAAGATCAATTCAACGGGTGTCCTGGTGACAAGATCTAAAAATCATATATAAATGTAAATAGGAGAACTTGTAAAAGTACTGTGTCAAGAGCAGGCAAGGCCAGGCAAGAAAGCAAGTTTTTGTGTATAGCACGATTTCATACACACTGGTAGTCCAAAGTTTTTTAGCATAAAAATCCAGAAAACCCCCATAATCACACACAATAAACAGATTAAAAACTTTGAAAAAATAAACCAAGAAAAATTGACAATTTAGAAGGGTTTAACAAATGATTAGAAAGACGATGTAAGACAGTATAATAGTGGGGGGGGGGT
>JADLZN010006813.1:0-22943 GCA_018155175.1 Sinocyclocheilus anophthalmus
GGCAACCATAGACTGTACAAATCAACACGTCAGCATCATGTTGGCGTTGCATAACCGTTTACAAACTATAATTTCAGATTATGCTGGCTCCATAATGTAACAAATTGTGTGAGAAGTTTACTTGCGGGTTGCGGATTTGAGGTCGGACCCAACAATGTAGGGACTGCAGCATCTTTGATGAGTAGCTTCTTTGAAAAACCGGCATAGAACTGTGCCTGATTGACGAAGCAGTCACTTGTGAAATGTGCAAAACAGACTGTTAAGGTTGAGCTAAAGTGCTGTGGTATTTCCAAATAAATGAACATTAGCCACTGGTCTCTTATATTAATGTTGTTCGGAAGCCTGTGCAATGATATAGTTTCTGGACATCTATCGACTGAACAGCATTTTCTTGACATGTTTCCGTGTTGTTGTTGCTCAGCAATGGCATGGACGTGATGTTGTCTGGGGGTTTGGCAAAAGGAGGGTGGGACAGTGTGCAGTGCTCGGGGGGGTGACTGAAGGTGGTGACTGTGTATTTCTGACGTCAACTTTTTACGGAAGTAAAAAATAATCACAGCTACTTTATGCAGGCTGTCTGCATTTGACTGTGGATTGAATGTTTTGGAAATTATATGGTCGTTACATAGCCCCTAGACCTCAGTTATCATAAAAAAAAGCAAGGAAATTTCAGTTTTGACAATATGGGACCTTTAAGCAACAGATTCAGGTGACGTTTGATCTGATCCACGCATCTCTACTGGCCACATTTACAATCCTCATGCCTCCTTGCAGCAGGTCTATGGCATGTTCACTCAGTAGAAATCTCTTTACTGTCCTAAGATACTGTAACTGTAACCTCAGTTATTGCCTAAACTATTTTAAGGACTGTTCCACAGGTGCATGTGCAATAATTGTTTATGGTTCATTGAACAAGCATGAAAATCATTGTTTAAACCCTTTTCAATAAATATCTGTAAAGCTTATTTGGATTTTACAATAGTATCGTTGTTATATCCTGAAAAAGGGATTTAGTTGAAAATTGAAAAATAATAATAACTGTAAAAGTAATAACTGTTTTATAAAAGACCAATAAAATACAGATTTTTAATGCATTATGAGGGTTAAGAGTGATATATTTTCATCCTAAATGAATCTATTTCCTTACCATCAGGTTTACAGACTATAATTACCATCAACTATGGAAAAACAGAATCACCCTAGTGCTGCTAGAATTGGTGTGACAGAATGGAAAAGTGGTTAAAATGTATTAGGGCTGTCACTAACGATTATTTTGGTAATCGAGTAATTGGTTGATTATTCTGATGATTAATCGAGTAATCGGATCATTTTTGTGGTAATAAAAATAGACCTAAGCAAACAATAGACTTTAAAATGGACTTACAATATACAGTTGGTACGGAAAGTATTCAGACCCCCTTAATTTTTCCACTCTTTGTTATTTGCAGCCATTTGCTACAATCATTCAAGTTAAGTTTCTTTCCTCATTAATGTACACCCAGCACCCCCTATTGACAGAAAAACACAGAATTGTTGACATTTTTGCAGGTTTATTAAAAAAGAAAAACTTAAATAGCACATGGTCCTAAGTATTCAGACCCTTTGCTCAGTATTTAGTATAAGCACCCTTTTGATCTAATACAGCCATGAGTCTTTTTGGGAAGATGCAACAAGTTTTTCACACCTGAATTTGGTGATCCTCTGCCATTCCTCCTTGCATATCCTCTCCAGTTCTGTCAGGTTAGATAGTAAACGTTGGTGGACAGCCATTTAGGTCTCTCCAGAGATGCTCAATAGGGTTTAAGTCAGGGCTCTGGCTGGGACACTCAAGAACAGTCACAGAGTTGTTGTGAAAACACTCCTTCGTTATTTTAGCTGTGTGCTTATGGTCATTGTCTTTTTGGAAGGTAAACCTTCAGCCCAGTCTAAGGTCCTGAGCACTCTGGAGAAGGTTTTTCGTCCAGATTCCCTGTATTGGCCGCATTCTCTTTCGCCTCGATGCAACCATCGTCCTTTGTCCCTTTGCGCGTCTTAATACAACACCCCCAGGGCAAGCAGTGATGCTGGAGGGCTGAAAGCCACCACCAAATGAAACTTCACTGTGGTGGCAAAAAATCAAGTATTGGACAGGTGATGCGCGCAGTGAAGCCTGTGCTTTTCTCTCACACATCCAAGAAATACATTAGTCTTACAGAGAGCCAATTCTATCTGGTTCGTATCAAGCAAGAAATCTTATTCACAACCATCTTATATGTCTCCATGAATGGGCGGGCTCTTCATAGGGCTGCTTGCACGGATGGAGAGCGTCCAGGTAGCGGCCACCTGCCATAAGTTGTTTTGTCAGGTTTAATCAATTCACTGTTTGAATCAATTCACTGATTCTCTTGTCAGTCACGCAGATACTGGACAGAACCTGAGATTTCCCTACCCAAACTCAAACCATCTACAGTGCATAATACCTACTGCATAATGTCTGCATGCTCATCATATTGTACTTGCATTGTAGGCACACTACAAAAAAACTGTTCAGCATCATGGAATGGAAAAAGAAAATGGTAATTCCTTTGCCGCTGGATAAGGTGTAGAAACCCTTCGTTCGGGTTTCGTCCGATGCAAAATCTTTTCAAAAAATCCTTTGATCGTTGTCAATTCAGGCACAGGCCAGAAACACCAGCAATCGAATCAGTGCTCCGGCTGCACAGCGACAACACGGGCACTTCAACTGACAACTAAAGCTCCAGAGCAATAATTCAATTTTGTTTGTAAAACACTAAATGTCCTGCTAAGTCCTTTATGACCGGTGCCCAGGGGTTGTCCCCATTTCAAACAAAAAACTTCAATCAATTGTGGGTTAGCCGGGAGGAGGACTAGATGAGGCCCTGTTCACATTGACTTATTGCGGTGGTAGATAGGCCTAAAGAACGACCCCAAAATCAACATTTCTCAGTGTGACAGGCCTGAATGGAGCACTACGATGTGACTAGCATACTGAACAGCTGCATAATACACACCAGCTCTCCCTCTCCCTCTGTCACTTTCACTTTTTCTTTAAACAAACCACTTTCTTTTTGCTTCTACTATTAACTAGCTGTGCAGAGTGTGGTAAGATTGAGACAAGTTTCATGTAGTCTTAAAATAACGGTGAATAATGTGAATAAGTAGAAGAATGTAAGGATATTTCTATGGCCAGGTGCTTCCTGTAGGGAATGAGCATCTTAATGACACATAACACTGAAGAGACCGCCATCTCTCTGTACTGGCCCCCCGGATCGAGGCACCGACTTCACTGTCTGCATCTCTGTCTGAGTGCATGTGAGTCTCGGAAAGAGTATTTAAAAATCACGTATGAGTGCAAAGAAAGTTGCCAAATGTAGCTGCTATTTTCATTAATTCGAAGAGCAGACATCTGGCTCCTGGCCAGTGAAAGACAGGGCGTGAGAGAGAGAGATCTGGGCGTGTTACATGAGGAAAGGAACAATGGAAAAGAAGCCATTAGCAAAAAAACTAAACAAAAAAACAACCAAAATATGAAGGAGAAGAATGGGAAAAGGAGGACTGTGAACAAAAGAGTATGAGAAAAATGAGACAAAGATGGTAAGAAAAAGAAGTGAAAGAGTGTACAGGGTAAAAGTGTGGACACCGTTTAGCAATTTTTCAGGGGAAAAAAATCTGTCATTTCAATAGGAATCTACGCAATCAGAAATTTTGTGCGACAGCGGAAAATTTCCTAATGCAGATTTTGTAATGGATTTAAGTTGGTCACATGGATTCATCATGTTGACTTCATCCATCACACTATTGGCAATAGACAACTGAACTTTTTTGCCCGCAAAATTTTCCAACAGGTTTCAAACTGTTCATGCAGATCAAACCATCAGAAAGCTGCTTGGTTTGAAAATTGATTTCTGTGTTAACTATGCGCAACAGTATTGACAACTGCAATTTTGATGAAATTTCGCTAATGTGACCACACCTTAAGGGTGAAAAAGGAACAGGAAAGTCAGTGCACATGCTGCAAACTTTAAGCACAAACAGATGATGCCAGAGTTCGGGCAACGTTGGCAGGACCCAAAAGTGAAGGAGGAGTTAACAATAAGGTGTAGGGGGAATAGGGGAACGCTGAGACAGGCGATAGTGGACTGATATCGGAAGATACGGGTCGGTATAAAGCGAGAGAGGGAGAGGGAGGGTGGCATGTTCTCAGACAGCAGGCGGAGCTGTAATTGGAGGAGGGGTGCTGGGATGTGTGAGCAGATTTTTCCTCTTGTTTTTTTTTTCTCTAGAGACTGTTTTCTGTAACTTACGTCCTTTGAACACACAGTAACATCTTAGCTTTTGAAAGTCCAAACATGCACATCTGCACATTTTAAAAAATGGGGGGAAGGGGGAAAGGAAGAGTGAAGAAAAATAATAATTGTTACATAAATGGTTATATTTTTTTTTTACTTGAATAGAAGAAAAATGTAAGATGTTACTACAATAAAGGACATTGTTAGAATTAACGTTTTGTATTGTTGGTGGTACCCGACAACACACGCTTTCGATATTCTGGTAAAGATCTGTACCCATTCATGATGTGAAACTAAGCCGACAAAGGCGATATATGCTGTATAAGATAGATATTATTTAACCGACAAACACTACTGAAATCAACCTAAACCCATCAGTGACAAAACTACGAAAAAAAAATAAAAAAAAAAAGAAAAAAGGTAATAAATGTGATTTTAAGGGTCGGATTAAGTGGAAATAGCTCCTTAAGGAAACAACTGCACGTTAGCACTCTTTAAGTTGTAGGCCTGTGGCTAGTGTTATTCTGGAAGTACATTTGTTGATTCTCTAAGCATAATTACTTCCTTTTCCTGTTTTCCTCATTAATCTTGCCTTGTTTTCCCTGCTCATGCTGCCAGCTCCTTTTCCTCACGCTCAATCATCACCATTCACTCCGTCTCACAGATGTGATATCACCAGGACTTTTGTGTTCCCACTCTCGCATCTCTGATTGCGTTCAAGATTCACACGCTCACCCTTCATCTTGGTTCCCAAATCTTTTTTTTAAGACACTCACTGTCTGTATTTGATGGTATGATATCTCTAAGCTATGACAGTAACTATTACAGTGCAATGAGAGAGTTGGAAAAGGCTGAATTAATACTCTCCTTTCACATAAGAAAAAACAAACTTTGTTTAAACACGTCAGGAAGTAACAGCCCAAACTGGATTCTTAAGATATGCCATTCAAATCTGAAGAAACAAGACGAATCGAAAGCAGAAAACCTTGAAAATCACAAAAGGCCAAGTCACAATACTTCAAGGTCACTTCCTAAGAAGGAAATGTAATGTTTGCTCAGCTAAAACACTCAATTTGACCTTAAGAATACACCGAGCAAACAAACCAGTCTAATGGAAGAAAGACAAAACCATCCAACAATGTGGCCGCGTCCAACGTAACAAAGAAGTAGGTGGGGAAGTGAGGGAATCAATTACCGGAAAAGAAAAACTTGGGAGCAAGTCCAACAAAATTACATATCATAGTAGCTGTCTGTTAAGACAAGAACAGACAGAAAAATTAGTTTGGCATTCCAAGGAAGCCGACTGCATTGGTTTGTCAACATGGTGCTGATCCCATCGTGGGCAAACCACGCGAAGTCTCCTGAAATAAAGGGGGTGTGGGGTCGCACTGTGAAAAGGGCTTGTCAGGAGGAGAGGAGCATACATCACGATCAGTGTCATCGTGGTAACAAATAACTACAAGACATGAGCTGCAATCTAACTAGCTGAGTTCAGGATGATATTTTCAAGTGAAGGTGTGGAAATTATAGGAACAGGCAAAAAATAACACTAAACAAACAAGAAAGATCAGAAGTGGACACAGGTCTCACCATGTGCGACACACATAGACTAGGAAGAATTGAGATACTATAATTCAAAGATATTGACTGAAAAAAAAAAACGCATGGTGTGCGTGCTCATGGTCTCATGAGGGACATGTGCTGAGCATGGTATGCTACAGACGAAATGTATGCTAAAGGGAATATTCAACAAATAATGTTACTACTGTCAGTATCATGTTGGTCAAAAGGTCTATCTTTGTATTCCATGCAGGAGTATTTGAGTTTTACTTTCAGATTGACAGCCCCCACTGGTGATCTCCACGGGATGTTTTTATTAGATTGCCATTGAGTTAATAGTTTGCCAAGTGTCTGATATTGGTCCAAAAATACATTATCTCTTTAGCCACAATCAGCTTGTTGCTCACTGGGTGGAGGTGGCTACTTAAAGAGGCACCAAAAAGACATTAATTCACTATGTTTTCTGTACTAAAAGGAAGATGTGGGCATTTCTCTGGTGAATGAATCACAAAAACATCCTTGGGGAAAAAATTACTCAACTGTACCGTACATGAGATTGTTATATACAATAACCACCAACCTGTTAGTGGTTTATGGTAGTTTAAAATGAGCTCATTGAATGTGGTTGTGCATTGCATTGCAGATGTCACATAGAATCCTGTAAATTCCCGTTAAAGGGGGTCATATGATGCGATTTTAAGTTTCCCTTTCTCTTTGGAGTGTTTACAAGCTGATTGTGCATAGATAGATCCCTGAAGTTGCAAAGACTAAATCGATATACCCAAAGAGATAATTCTTATCAAGTTAAGACTCTGCCACCCTCAGCAAGGGGGGGGGGGGCCGCTAAAGGCTCGGGTTCATAACACGGCCCCACATAAGAGGCTACGCAGACTAGTGAACATATTTCATAACGCCGCCCAAATGTGCACCGAAGCCAAATAAAGAAGGGGTGGTTTAGTAAACTCGCATTGTGGGTTGTAATACAGGTCAATGTCCTGGCGACCGCTGTGCGTGTTTCTGAGGAGAAAAAAGCAAAAGCATTTTATTTGGCCTGCCGAAAGTAGATGCATTTAGGAATCTTTAAGATTATTTACAACAGAACAGCAATGCATTTTATGGACGCCCATTTCGTGAACCTAGGAGAGGAGGAAATGGGAAAAGTCACGCTTTGCTAGTGACAATCTAGCGCTAAAATGATCTAATCAGCTACTGGTTGTATACTAGTTTAAGTCATTGTGCTATGGACTGTTCAAATGCGGATTTTTCCATCGTGTGCTGGCGTTGTGAGAGATCGGGAGGGTGCGAGAGAGGCGAGATAGTTGCTAACATCACAGTGTAGTCACGGTCCTTACACCGTGGCCTTTGGGTACTGTCAAAAAAACAATACCCGAGCTTGCATTCAACTGTGAAAAAATCTGTCCAACGCACTCTGTTCCCATTTAAATCGGGGCTCTTCCTTTACATTTAGGGGGGGGGGTTAGAAGATATGTGGGGGGGGAGTGAAAGCTCAAAAAAGGGGGGAACGATTGGTAGGGTAGCGTTTGCAATAGTTTGGCAAGGAGCAGTGCTGTGTATACAGTAATTCTCTGGACCAAAGTCACAATGCACTGGGTCAGCTGTCCAATCAGAGCAGACTGCGCTTGTCGAAGGAGGGGGCTTTGTTGAAAACTACGTGTTTGAGAGAGGCGGGGCGTAGAGGACTTACAATAATGTACAGTATAAAATAATGTGTTTTTTTAACATTATAGCATGTCAACATATTCTGTTACACACAAATACACAAAATAATGATCTTTAAAAAGCATCATATGACACCTTTAAAGTAAAAAAAAAAAAATATTAATTTCTTATGTTATTTTTGTAAATTAAGAAGAATAATACCTAGCAGGTCAAAAGTGTGGGGGTCGGGGAAGATTTTTCAATGTTTTTTGAAAGCAGTTTCACCAAGGCTGCAGTTATTTTGTTTCACAAACACAGTACAATTCATTAATATCGTATACTAATTACCTAATGTAGTTTAATGCTAATGTAGTGTGAGTTGCCTACTGAGGTGGCAAAGCAGCATTCCAGCACCATTGTCACAGATCCTTCAAATTAATTTTAATCGTGTTGATTTGGTGACTGCAAGATGCACTTCCTTTCATGCTGAACACAATTCTGCTGCTATCATAATGATGTGTCGGGAAAAACGTGATTATGCTGATAATAATATACAAAGAGCCTTTTGAAGGTAGTGTATAGGACTTCATTGTGCTTGAGTTATCACTTGTGAAACAGTGCCGCCAAAAAGAGCCCATGATTAGTATTGGCAAATTTTTGTGTACCCACGGATCCAATAGAGGGCGCTAGAAGCACGGCACTATTGTGGCACTAAGGGGTGTATCATATAATTGGGGTGTGGAGTCCTTAATCCAGGCTTATCCAAACGGTAATGTTTAAGTAGAGCAAGCACTCACTCGTCTAAGGTTAGTGTGGCGTATGATAGGCGAGCCCTCAGCCCTGTTCCATTATCAGAGAAACCCGGGAGTCCACCGCGGAGAGAAAGGGAAGACGGCCAGCTCCTGGTCCCCCGCACCCATCAGCAGTCAAGCATTTTCAGGGAGGAGGCTGACCTTACCACTAGGCATGGGCCGTACTGAGAAACAAGCTTATTTTTGTCCCCGTCCACATAACACATGTTAATTTTTAAGAAACACATATAGAACGGAACATAGCTAAATAATTAGAATAGTATTAATGTCTTCTATTAAGATGCAGTCACTTAGTGACCTCACCCTAGCAGCTCAAATCAAAATATAGATCAAGAACATAATTTCTGTTAACAAAAAAAAAAAAAAAAAAAAAAGATGCAGAGTCATTCATCGCAGCTCAGATTTTAAATGCTTGATTTTGAACAGATGTAAACAATGGCAGGAGGCTTAAAAGTATAGACGTGATGCCAGCTAAATTTAATTATTGTACTAAATCGTTGCAGGAAAATTAGCCACAGTAGGACTTTAGACGCTAGTCCTCACATCTGGTGAAGTAACGTGAGGGCGTAAACTAATTGACGGTATGCTAGTTAATTAGCCAGTTATCGTGCCTTGGTAGCAAGCCAATTATTTATTTCAACACTGAACGACAAGGCAAACTGCGGGTTGCTTTGAATCGGGGAGTGAAAAGGAGCAATGAAGATGACGCCAGATAATAGTTTATGTTGCTAGGCAGGAAGTCCTGTTATTGCGCGATCGGGGGGCGCTAACTCTCTGTATGGAACATCTCGTTGTTTACGGAACATAGTTAGTCTAAACGTTACCCGAAAAATCCTCCATAGGGGAGGGACGACAGACTTGTCGCTTTTTTCGACGGGGAAAGAAAGTTGGCCAGGGATTCCATCTGCCTTCGGGCCATCCCGTACACACTAGTTTTGGTTCGTATTGACGATCTTAAAGTGGACTACGGAAAACAAGTCGTCTCGGGGAGTGCTTCGTTCAGAACATCCGCCAGGGGCATGGCCAACAACCTATAAGTTCGGTACTGAGCGGAATTAGTCCAGGTGTCACACCTGTTCGAGTCTTCGTTTTGAGGCGTGGTGTCGTGGAAAGGGTCATCACGTGACAGACCCATACGCCCAAACCTGAAAACTTGTCAGATAAGAGGTGAGGTGAGCTAATCAAAGACTGAAGACCCAGGTAAACAATTAAATAATCTGTTCTGTTTCTTATTGCAGTTTTGTATTTTTTGTAGTGTGATCAACGTTTGCGTTATTAGTAGACATATTAGGAAGTAACACGTAACATTTTTAATTATATTTTGTTAAAATGAACGAAATGACTTGAAAAAGGATTTGTTAATTTTGCTGAACGAGACTCTTAAAGGTCCGAGTCGGTAAAATGATCCCAACTTCCCAATTCCACGATTACACACAGGTACTCCCGCTCGCGACCAACCGGAAAAAGTGTGGGGAGGGGATCGGTGACTCAGCAACACTGATGGAGTCCTTGCAGGGGGCGTTTCCGTCTTTGATGACACGTAAAACTGCGCATACCGCAGGAATGGTATAACGGAAAATATTAGCGGTTTGTTTTGAAACCGTGACACTTTTAAATCGCGGTATACCTTGAAACCGGTTACCGTCCCATGCCTACTGACCACACATCACCATGAGACTTACACACTGGCTGATGGGAATCGCTCAAGAAAAGATAAGAGAAGGGAAAGAGTCTCAAATGTTTGTACAACAGAGACAATGATGAGGATATTTTTAGTCATTAAGTTTGTGTTCACCTGACTCTGTTTCTAGAACATAATGTATTCATGAGTAGTAAATATGATGAATGATTGACTTTTACTATTTACTATTTATGAGTGCCTATTCTTTAATTGCATACTATTTTGTAGCTATGAGACGAAGTGATGACTTTTAAAGAGACAAGTGTAATTCTATTCAGAGCAAAATGCTTGGGTCTCGGCCCGCCTGTAGGCGCAGAGCACACCGCTCCTTTCTCTGACGGTACTGTGGCTCATAGGTTTTTCTCAGGATCACATTACACTCCATAAAGAGCAAGGCAGGGTGTGTAGAGCTGCTGGCTGCAGGCCATTTCCTCACATTAAGATGCTGAGAGCTGTAATGTTTCATCTGCAGCTCCTTACATGGCATCTTTGCACTTTGCACACAGACAATAGATCACAGTATACTTGTTCTGTTTCAACCTGAGTTCTAAATCGCATCACTTGCATTGCGTCATTCCCTTAAATCTCTATTTCACTATTCTGCCAAGTGCATGTCATATCACGGAATTTGCTGATTCTCTGGCTTTGCTTTCAGATCTGCTACCTTACAGGAATAAGCAGCTGTATTTTTTTCTGACAGTATTCTTTATTGGGTTGCCATGTGTTAGGATGCCACAAATCTGAGTTTTACGTCTTGCCTTCTTGCCCCCCTGACCACTGCTGCTCCCATGGTGCCTGAGCCCTCAGCTGTTCCCAGATATCACGCAGGCCACCCGCTGGGCTTTTATAATAGGGGCTGTGTCCTGCTGAAGCATTGGACCTTGGTGGTCAAAAGGTTAAGGCCCAGATATACTTTTCCGCTTAGGGGTAAAAATAAGTTTGAAATACCTGAGCAGCGGAACTTTTAGCGACCAATGGTAGTTCCAGAAAGTTCACTTTGACAAGTTGTTTCAAACTCCAAATAAACTTAGTTTTGGACCGGATGTTGATCAAAATGACTAGTGGTCGACCGATATGGTGTCGGGGGGGGACCGATATTGGCATTTTTACACAAATTCGGCATCGGGGGGGGGCCCTAATAAGCTTTTCCTTTTGGGCCGATTGTTTTGCTGGGCGGGACTTTTAATTGGATGGGCGCTGTAGTGCGTCAGTGCCTGAGGCCACAGTGCGCACATTCTCCCAGGTTTCGCTGATCATCGGTTCAGATTCTTTCTAATATGGATAGAAGTCTGTCTAATGATCAGATAGAACTGTTAAACAAAGGATTTAAAATGTATACAAAAAGTATTATAATTATTGCTTTTATATTATTAGTAATAGACAGGCAAACATTATAATACTTTCTCGTTTGCTGTCAGCATTCAGCAAATACTCATTTACATCATTTAAACAAATCTTTGAATGGCTAATGAAAATTTAATTTCACAAACCTTCCAGACTTAGTCGAATCTAGTTGAGTTCTTGTGAAGTGTGCATGTGACCTGCATTATCGAGTGTTCTCTGTGAGACGATCGGTCCGTGCAAATTGAATGCTTTAAACATAAATTCGTGATTTTTAAAATTATGATGCTCTTTATGCATTTGCCCACTGTCATATAGTCCTGTCTTTTTCACTGTGTGCTGTATGTCAAATGAGTGTTACCTTGGCTTTATCTGGAAAAATATGATTCCCAGTGAATACAAACTTCCCAGAATACTGAGTGCTCAGTTGGTTACAGTTGGTTACAGTTTATAATTATAAAAAACATTTATTTATTTGTGGAAAATACTTTTGTCATCTAAAGTATAAGTATGTTTATTTAAAAATTTTTTAAATCTCATTTTCAAATTACTTAAATCTTAATTAAAATAATAAAATTATATAAACAGAAAGGCTTTATAATCGGCCATCCGGCTTTCCAAGATATTGGCATCGCTGTCAAAAAAAACACCAATACTGTCGACCACTAAAAATGACGTCACCGCAGTTCTTCTTCTAGAAAAAGAGGAAGGAAACAGTGGTAAAACCCTTAAAAAAAAACCCTTGACTTACGCTTTAAAATCTGAAACTTTTATTTTAAGACTTTGTTTGTTGTCTCAAATTCCCCACATACTCAATAATTGTTTGCATATTATCTTTGAAGTCCAGATAGTATTCAAAAAACTATATAAAATCCTGTTTATTATTTTTTTTATTATAAATGTTGAAAACAGTTGTACTCTGCTGAATATTTTTGTGTAAAATCTTGACTTTTTTTGAGATTGTTTGTAATAGAAAGGTTCACAGGTTGACATAAAAATCTTTGTACATTATTGTATGTTTGATGCCGTTTATATAAATATTTTGGGAATAAAGTATATGTTTGAACGATATACAGTGGTGCAAAAAAGTATTTAGTCAGCCACCAATGGTGCAAGTTCTCCCACTTAAAAAGATGATAGAGGCCTGTAATTTTCATCATAGGTATGCCTCAACTATGAGAGACAAAATGAGGAAAAAAATTCCAGAAAATCACATTGTTGGATTTTTAAAGAATTAATTGGTTAATTCCTCTGTAAAATAAGTATTTGGTTACCTACAAACAAGCAAGATTTCTGGCTCTCACAGACTGTAACTTCTTCTTTAAGAGGCTCCTCTTTCCTCCACTGGTTACCTGTATTAATGTCATCTGTTTGAACTTGTTATCAGTATCAAAGACACCTGTCCACAACCTCAAACGGTCACACTCCAAACTCCACCATGGCCAAGACCAAGAGCTGTCAAAGGACACCAGAAACAAAGTTGTAGACCTGCACCAGGCTGTGAAGACTGAATCTGCAATAGGTAAGCAGCTTGGTGTTAAGAAATCAACTGTGGGAGCAATTATTAGAAATGGAAGACATACAAGACCACTGAAAATCTCCCTCGATCTGGGGCTCCACGCAATATCTCACCCCGTGGGGTCAAAAGTATCACAAGAACTGTGAGCAAAAATCTCAGAACCCCACGGGGGGACCTAGTGAATGACCTGCATAGAGCTGGGACCAAAGTAACAAAGGCTAACATCAGTAACACACTGCTCCGCCAGGGACTCAAATCCTGCAGTGCCAAACGTGTCCCCCTGCTTAAGCCAGTACATGTCCAGGCCTGTCTGAAGTTTGCTAGAGAGCATTTTGGATGATCCAGAAGAGGATTGGGATAATGTCATATGGTCAGATGAAACCAATTTAGAACTTTTTGGTAAAAACTCAACTTTGTTTGGAGGAGAAAGAATGCTGAGTTTCATCCAAAGAACACCATACCTACTGTAACGCATGGGGTGGAAACCTCATGCTTTGGGGCTGTTTTCTGCAAAGGGACCAGGATTTTTGGAACTGATTCCGTGGGGTAAACGAAATAATGAATGGGCCATGGTATCGTAGATTTTAGGGTTAAAACCTCCTTCCATCATCAGGGCAGTTGAAGATGAAACGTGGGCGTGGGTCTCACATGAACCAGCTCCCAAACACACAGAGGGGGGGACCAACAGCCACGGGCACGAAGGAGTGCTTCTAGAAGCATTCAAGTCCTTGAGTTTCTAGGCCATCTCCGCTCTCAACCCCATAGAAATCTTTGAGGAGTTGAAATCCGTGTTGCCCAAAGAACAGCCCAAACATTACTGGCGTCTAAGAGGCGATCTGCAGGATGAATGGCCAAAAATACCAGCAACAGGGTGTGTGCAAACCTTGGAAGACTGCCAGAAAACGTGACCGCCTGTCATTGCCAACAAAGGTATATACAAGTATGCGATGAAATTTTGTTTATTGACAAAATACTTATTTCATGCAATGAAATGGAAATTAATTATTAAAAAATCATACTATGTTATTTTCTGGATTTTTTTTTTTTTCTCATTTTTTCTCTCATAGTTGAAGTATACCTATGATGAAAATTACAGGCCTGTCTCATCTTTTTAAGTGGGAGAACTTTCACAATTGGTGGCTGACTAAATACTTTTTTTCCCCACTGTATGTAATTTGAAATTGATTGCTGTTCATGATTAAGGGCTCAAGCTCTCAAGCTCTAACTCCCATGGACTTATACATGAATCAGTAATAAAACTGACACAAAGGTGGAGATGGGGTGGTAAAGGGATGCCTGAATAATTTTTTACTGGTGTGAGTTAAGCAGCCATTTATACATGCTGACTCTTGCATTGTGACTGGCAGGATTAGAGGAACATGCTTCTCCCAAACCTTTGTTTAAAACTCCTATAAACTACAATTAGGTTCAAGGTTGTGGTTAATAGCTGTTGAAAATGAGTTTCAAATGATATGAAACACAAATATTTTGTTTCAAGCAGCCCAATGAGGGGTGTTAGCAGTACTGTATAAGCTATATTATCGTATACACGCAAGATGTACACACACACAAACACACACAGTTACACACATCTGTAACCAGCCCTAAATGTTCAGGAAATACTTAACATGACTCACTGTGAATTTCACATTTTCCAAACCCTAAGCAGGGCCACAAGTATTAAACTCCTCCCTTTAGCACACAGAGCTGCAAAAATATCTCCAACTGAGCAAAACAGAGATAATATTCTGCATTCCAGAAGAAAGAAATTGTATGTTGATGGGGGTTATGTGTTTGATGGGGGTAGGGGATTGGGAAAGGGGCACAGAGAAGGAGAACATACAGTATAAGCCCTGTGTAATTGTGGCTCTTAAATTCGATTTTCCTGTTTCCATTAGTTATATGCTCATTAACAAACATGTCGAAAATACTAGGTTTCACTTTTGGAAGAGTGTGATCCACGTGTTTTCCATAAAGCAGGCAAAGTGATCTAGCTGAAAAAAACTCTGGCAAGTATCTTGAAGACCAAAGAGAGAAAAAGAACAGTGTTTTCACAAAAGCGACCATAGGAGTGGATAGCAGATTATCATTTTTAATTATAGTTTCCATGTATCAAAAGACCAAATGATCACGCCCCTCCCCCGTCCACCCCTGCCCACGCCCCACCCCCCCCCAATAAAATGAGAAAAGAAAGAAAATTTTTTAAGAGATATATTGCAACAAAACATAAGAATGGCGATAGACCACTCTATTTCCTCATCAGTGCCTCCTTGCCCTATATGTTCTTATGCTCTAAAGCCAGGCTCTGTCCCAAACTTGGCCGGGAGGGCCACCCCGGCTGCCTGACCCACCAGACGTTCCAGCATTGAGTCTAATTCACACGCGTCGCCACTTATTTGCGGGTTTGAAAATACAAACCTTACATTTGGGTGCTGTCCTGTCCATGCTGGTTCACTGCAGCTAAACAATACCAGTTAGTCAGTGAGCTAAATATTCTTGAGCAAAAGTTACTCTTCTTTACTTTTTACTGTTTTTACTTTATCTTTACCCGCCAACACATACTGCTTTTATAAATGTATAAAATACGGATACTTCCTCGTGCCACTTTTCCTAAAACAAGGCAATTTAAAAAAAACCTTCAATGCATATTAGGACAGCACCTGGGCAAGCGAGCTAGCATCTTTTGTTATTAACCATTCTGTGCTCTATTGCTTAGTGTTGCGTTCACTCAACATTTTTGAGACATCATTGGATAATAGTGACGGCAAAATAAAAAAAAACATTTTAAACATAAAAATAATGTTTCTGTATATGTAGAAGGTACCGGACTAATTAAACTTAAACAGTCTTCGTTTTCCTTTTTTTTTGCGATCAAAACTTTCTTTAAATCTTTTATAAATTTGTGACAATTAATTTTAAAATATTGCGAAATTACGCCGTTTCAATAAAGACTATTAAACGTAATTTTGCCCTTTCTCGCGACTAATTAAAGTGCATGGCGGATGGATTTTGTTGGTAGTTTTACGCCGGTATCGCCAGACCACTTGCAATAGCCATCACTTTTCTAATCAAAGAGACGTCATGCCGTGCTATCTTTAGCAAAGCAGCAGATGAGCAGAGACCACGTCTGGTGATTCTTACATGCTGCATACGTGTTCAGTGTAAATAAGGAGTTCCATCCGTCCCAAGCATTTAATGGTCTAAGGAATAGGACAATATACTGACAGCGGCCTACGATGAGGTGTTTCCTGGCAGGTGACTGTTACAATTAAAGACCTATGATCATGTGAATTTTGGATATTACGTAGGTGACCGGTAAATGACCAAAAAAAAGAAATTCTATCATGCTAGTTTTGCCTTGTAATTCCTTATTTCGACGAATTTGCCACTCGAAAACTACCTATGCGAGCCCGATCACACCCAACGCTTATTGCGACTATATCGGAGTTTTTACCAAACACAATCATTACATGTTCCATAAGGTGTGTTTTAACTTTACAACTAATTTTCAAGGTTGCGCATTGGAAGGTACTGGCAAACGCAGCATATTGAAAGTTACTTTCAGCCACATGAGAATCCCTTTCCTCAAATTTCAGCTTACAAATTTTCTACCTAGTTTATGCTGACTTACTATTTTGGTCCAGTCTAACGTGAATGCGCTCTAGACTACTAACACAGTGACTTGTGTACCTTATCCACGTGGGGCGTGCACGATAAATAGCTGTTTGGAATATCAACATTTAGCTTTCTTGCTGCTCTCTCGCGACCCCCCACCTCTCCATTTCCACTCCCCTTCATCTCCTTTTGCCCCAAATATTTGCCCGTGACCCCCATTTCACATGCACATTGCTAATTATAACCCTGCTGTAAAAAAAAACCTGTTTGCTTTTTCACCCAGAGGAAAATGGAGGCCAACCAAGCTCAGATAGTTTTCATCACCATGCCCTTTTGGGTAAAGACAATTGTATTATAAACCCGCATTTTCATAAGAGGACGTGTGCCTGGTCAAAACACCACCGTTGATAGTGACCACATAAAGACCCGGCGGCACCTTAAGTGGGTGAGCCAGACCCTATAGGTGACCATGAGAGATGGAAAACAAAATTGAATTCAAGAGAAAATGAGGTAATAATGTTAAAGATCGAGGAAACTGATCTCTAACCCCGACTGTCCGACAGGTGATTGGGGGCTTCTGCGGTTCTCACCTATCCTTCAGTTCAGACGAACGCAAGACCCTCCTGCTTGCTCCTTTACTGTCCACTGACGCCTACCCTCCTCCACCGACCTATCCAACGTCCCCAGAAAGAGCCGGAGAGATTTAAACTCCCAAGTAGTTACGCAACCCAGCCAGAAGCCCAGACAGAAAACATACACGAGATGTGAAGAGGAAAGGAAAAACTTTCGAAACCACTTTACCTCACCTCACACAAGTATTTGAATTGGCACAAACAAAACCAGCAAGATCATCATTTTTGAAAACTCGCCATTTGAACCACTGGTTGTTGCGTCTGCTGTTGTTTTTTATAATAACTACCTTTACGGCTTTCTCCGTCATATTCAAACATCATATAGGCACCCAATCTTCACGTCTCAATCTTCCGCCCACACTGTCTGTATAAAATGGGGCACCATAAACCACAAATCAAAGGATTTTGTGTGGATGCATTTTGTCAGTCTCTTTGCGTCTATTTCTTGTAGTCTGCTTATTTTCCATTCAACAAAGAGAAAGGAGACACATTCTGTGAGGCGGGGGAAGGGAAGGATCTTGTTACAGACCCCATCTAGAGGCCCACAGTGCCGAGGGTTAAGAATATCAAAACATCACAGTATGGTTGAGCCCGCTTTTCTCTTCACATGGCTCACAGTGATGAGCATTCAGTTGAGTGAGGCTCATAAACACATGGCATATTCACGAGAGAGGGTGCTCACAGACTATTGCGGCTAGGGGGAGGGAGAGATAGAAAAGGGGGGAAAGGAAAGAGGGCGTAGGCAGCTGAGAAGACCATTTAAAGTAGTGCTACAATGTGTGGTATTGTATGTGCCAGCGGATAAGAAGCGGGAAAGTTCGGGTGGGTGAGGGGCAGCTGCGTGACAAGCAGCAGAGGTTTATTTGGCTTTGTTTATACGGCTTTATTTACAGTGAAATCACTGTCAAATCAGACGAGAGCTGGGCCCTCTGAGAGCAGCTGGATCTCGTCAGGAATGCGTAGGCTCTGTGGAGGAATGCAGTGCGCAGATAAAGTGCACTAGAGACCGCTAAGAACCTGGTGGGTGCCGTTAGAAGCAAAAGAGATCTAGCTACACCGCACAGGGGAGAGTACCGGGAATGTGAGACAGAGCAAAGACCATTAGCAGGAATGCTGGGATGGGCAGATTGCTCAGCTCTGGCTGTGAAAACAATGGACTTGTACTTCCTTCCTTTTAATTATCTCGTTCTGTAACCCCTTTTAATCAAGAATCCAGCACTCGCACCAGTCCTACAGTACATCTGCGAACAGCTGCATCGCCACAGCTATTCACCCCAGGTCAAACCAAAAGGCATTTGTTGGTGCAGTTCTTACACACCACACCCCCAATAAAGGATCACGAGGGGAGCACTTTCTCTTCTCTCTAAATGCTTTTTCCCATGGTCACTGGTATTTCACACCTGTTGATGTAATAAAGAAACCAGAGCCCCTCAAGACAGAGGATTTTGAGCATTTATAACAACTGTTATCAGTAACTGAAACTAAAACTATTAAAATCGTTTTTGGTCAATTAAATTACGCTGAAATAAAGGATAAATAGTAGATGAAAAGTTAAACAAAAAAAAAAAGAATGAAAAAAATGTGGCTTTTGCCAAGACTTAATGAAATCAAACAAGTTGAAGTACTAAAATTGCTAAAAAATAAAACTGAAAAACATAACTAAATAAACTCCTTGAATATGAATAAGAAAAATAAGAATAAAAAATATCTCCAGAAGTATTTAAATTTTTAATATTTAAAATTAAAATAACAACTAAAGATGTAAAACTTTATCTAATTCAAATGTAATACATATATAACACGAAAAGAGGTAATTAGTGATTAAGAACTTTATAAAAATCTTATTTAATGTTATGTTTATTTACTTGGGTATATTTTAATTGACCTAACTTGTGCATTAGCTGATGGATAGTGGGTGTGAGGCTGTTTAAACATAAAAACAATTTCGAATAAGGAAACTTTCTCTCCAGCCCAAACACAGGGGAGAAAAAAACCTTTTCTAACAGAGCGGTTAAAAGTCTGTGAGAGAAGAGCTTACTTCCCATGTCATCTCGCTTTATCTTTATCACTCATCCTCACATGGCCACTTGTATTCCCTAGCGCCCCCCCATTCCAGGTCCACGGTCTATAGAATGAGGATTGCACCACTGAGTACAAGACAGACCCCCGGCCCCCGCCAAGGGAGCACCCGGTTTGCAAATGCATGGTTCATTTGCGAGGCTGTGTTTTCTCTGTTCACTCTTAAGCATCCCCCCTGTCCTCGGTCGGATTTTCCACCATTCCACTTAATCCATAATGGTCAGGGAATACTCGGCGTAGACAAAGAGATTCCCCCTATCACACCCAATAGACAGTCTTCCAGCTTTGACCAAGACCCGGGGTTCAGCGTGGTCTGAGATATAACCCAGCAATAAGCCATTAAGCTATTGGGGCCGCGAGTCCACCGGGGGAATTCCCTCCCTTCCTCAATTTCAATACTGGTTAACACTGAATTTATGTAGGCCAAAATCAAAAGCAGCGAACCATGCCATTATTTTGTAGAGCAAAACACCACAATTAATTCAATAATAATATATTTGTCATTACAGGAGATTTTGGCCATTCTACTAACATTATAATTGTCTCCTTATTACACGTGCCCCCAACTCACTATGGACCTACCATCCATGCTCATACAGGCATTTTCAAATAAAACGCTGACGTATGATCATGTAAAACACTTTAACTGATTGAATTGATACAACTTCCTTTGTTATTGTATGTGAATTTTCCCCAAACACATCAAATGGCCACTCCTCCCCAATCGTGCTACACACAGCAACCAAAATCCCCTTTTTGACACCAGTGACTCACTCAAGACATTGCCACGTACAATGACACACCAACTTAAATGCTTGTGATAATAGACCCTAGGTAAGCGGGCCGTAGGCCGGAATAGATATTTCATCGACCAGTTACACCTTTCTCTCGTATACGCTAGAAAACAGACGTCGTATAGCGCCACCGGAATAGTCACGTACTAGGCACCCTTCGTGACGCAGACCTTCTTCCGTCACACACCCAAAACGCACACAACATGCTCGAACCATGATTGCGACGCCTGCCGTGATGACGGCGGATTGCTGTGCAAATAAAGACTCCAGAATATTAGTTGCATTTTACAAACTGACAAACCATTTTGGCAATCTGAATTGTTTTGAGGTGTGCATCACCAGGGGAGCGTCATCAGTGTGTCAAGAAGCGTCAGCGAGATGCACTTGGTCCTGATGATTGGATTGCTAACGGGTACCAGTTGTTGCACATTCTGAATGCATTGTTAGTTAGCCCCACGAGACGCTGCAGCGCTGCGTTAGTGCATCAAAATATTAGATGAAAATCATATCAGACTGCTCACATAGTGTTGAGAACGATCTTGATCAGGTTAAACCGAACACCAAGACATTCACACAGACCACGCTCGGTAGCATCTTTTTTTTGTACGACATAATATGACTGATGCTCTCATTGTCTCACACAAGACATAGTTCACGAGCTTTCAATAACAATACAGTGATATAAAGCAATAGTAGCATATTTGGAGTGCACTCCCTTCCTCCCCCTCCGGCTCCAGAGGAGAGGCTCCTGAGCGTCGGCGTTAAAGCCACCGAAACCCAACCCCATCCCAGACTGGGGAGCGAAATTAGTACATAGCAGTGGCGTTTTCGTGTGGTCCCCCCTGGGTGGAGCGGGCATGCTTGTAAAACTTCGTGGAACTGAGCTAAGTGTGCCCGGCGCCCCTGTATAGGATAAACACGTTGTGCTTGTTAAGGGATTAGCTGAGAGATGCTCCACTCTGGGCAAGACTGATTGATTATCTGGATGTCGTGATCCTGATACCGAACCTGTTGAATACAGCAACCATTTCACTATACGTAAAGCCATGCAAAGTTAAAACACTGTTTCTAAACCCTTTGAGCATACACAGTCCTTTTTGTCACTGTTCCCCCCCCCGTTTCTGCATATGTTTTAAATGCCAGTCATGTCTGTGTGAATGGTGCACTTCTCATCCTTTAGGATTTAAGCATATCTGCATAAATTTTACCTGATGCCTGTTTGGTGTCATAATTGTTGATGCAATTACCGAAAATTGGTAGACTGTTATGAGTTACATTCAGATTAATGCATCCCGTTTTATAGTTACTTACTTGCGTTGCAAAATTACTTCTGTGCGGATTTTTGTCCGATTGCGCACTCCACTGTGACATACGGACCCGCCGTATACAATAAAGAACCTATTTTTAAATCGCATATCAAACATTAGAACATGAGATATGTGAGATTCTTTTTTTACTTGTGCCTTGATTGCTTCAAGCTAGCTCCCCCTGTAGTAAAAACGTCTATCCTTTAATTCAACATCAATCTCTGATCATAAAAATTTAAATTACTGTTGACCATACTTTGTTCTGAGAAAACATCATTTTCTCAGGCCTTAAAATAGTTTGAATGCAACTTCTCTACACCCTTGCCTTCAATTTACCACTGAGAATATTAGATATACGCAAATCTAGCCACCGCATCACCTCAGTCACCACACCACAGCCAGAGCCCCCCACGCGCTTCATGATACAAGAACCCTGCCTGTAGTAAACGCGACTACAATGGCAATGCAGAGGACAATATTGGTTTTAATTAAGCCATATGGGTTTGAACACGAAAAAGTGGTATGCGCACTGTAAGCAAGGGAACCGATCTGAGTGGTTAACTTATTGTGACAGGGTAAACAAGTATCTGTTTGCGCTGGTTCGTACACGGATAATGACAGATAAAACTGTTTTTACTAGCGAACAACTACAGTGAATACAGTAACATTACGTACCCTTTCATTACTGACAAACCTGTGTGTCCCCTCATCCAACCATGGCTCTTGACAGACTCACCAACTGCAGCATAAGTTCTGCGATTCCACATCATGAGTGTGTAGCCCCTACCGTTGTTCCCCCCACATTCCTGATGGATGTCAATGCGGGGGGGATGGCCCATTGCGTCTGACCTTCCTGTGGTAACTTTTACACTGCCGCCGCTAACAGCACATGACATCGTGCAAAATAGGGGGAAATATTAACAGTGACGAAAACATCTACAGAAATACAATCTAACTGTTACCGGTTATCCCTGTTGCCTCTCACTACGCACCTTTGCACGCCCCAAACCAGTTATCATGATATGTAAGGATTCACCGGACCTTTGACCTGCGGCTTGTGAGTTTTGTGGAGTAGCCAAAAAAACCAGCCGTTTCTAAACCGCCGTTTTATGTTGACATGCAAGTTGGGAAAATACCCCGTTTTAATGAGAAAACATATACAGCAATGCGGTCGCTGATAGGGACTTGCCCGCGTCCTCGCGCATACAGGTTTGCTAAAAGAGCATATTAACAAACACCAACATTACGAAAAGAAACAACATAACAACTTGATTCTACTGACAGGGGGACTTTTAAAAACAAAAAAATATTTGTTCGATTAGTATCAATAATTGGGTTTAAAATATAAAATAACATGGTAAATAAATTGTTTTTAAACTTACAAGGTTATTATAAAACAATGTCCAAAATTATCACGATACGTGCGATACGATATGAAATATTATATCGTTGATAATTTTTTTAGCTATATCACCCAACCCTAATCTGTTGTATGAAAAAAAAACTGCTTCTCAAATGAGAAAACAAATATTGGGTGGGATTTGATTTTATCATTTTTAGGAAATGATTGGATCGTTTGCTAACTGCTTAAATCGTTTCATGTGAGCGACAGGTTGCTGGACTGTAATGATTAGACGACCTTAAGCTCAGCCCTC
>JADLZN010006814.1:0-26004 GCA_018155175.1 Sinocyclocheilus anophthalmus
TAGCAGATATTTCCGTATTGCGCAATTGTAAAGCTCTGTTTTGGGGATTACGGGGGGATTATCGGGCAACCCAGTTGTGTTCCTCTGCGGCAAGATTAAACCTGGTTGTAGCCTATATATGCTCTATTCATACTTTTTTAGAAACCTCGCACTTTTCTACAAAATTTTAAACGTTGTAAAATTTTAAACAAATTAAGCGCGGCCCACTGCTGCACACATGCCACAATATCGATACAGGGCCAGCTGTAACGATACTCGTATCGTCAAATTTCTGTGACTATACATCGCCGTATCGATATTTTGAACACAGCACTACTGGCAACAGATTACAGGTAACAGTAAATGCAAACAAATGCATTATGTTGTATGAATCGGTCATATTTTAATCATGAACAAAAAGTCTGTAAAAGTGGTGTGTAACTTACATCTTTGGGCTTAACTGTAATTATCAAGTAACCAACAATTTCCCGTTTACCTCCCTTTGTAGGCTATGATTGAGCACATTACACTGAGGATCCCCATCCATCTTAATATTTGTTTTTAGGCAACTCAGGTTATTAAAGGGTTATGAGGTTGTTATATAGGAAATGTCTTTGCTTGTGTGTGTGTTGTTTACAAGTAAATTTAAGTTGAATAATTTTTTTTTAAAGGCACACGCTTGTGAGTCTGAGACTGGATGAAGGGTGAGTTTTGCATTTCTGTACCAAATAAAGAGTATACATTATATTTTAAGATAAGTCAATATTTGAACCACTTTAAAGTTTTTTTTTTTCCTTACATATGTTTTTCTCTTTTTATAGGCAAACATTTGACTGAGTCTGAGACTGGATGAAGGGTAAGTTTTGCATTTCTGTACTAAATAAAGAATATAAACCATATCTTATTAAGATGAGCCAACATTTCAATGACTTCTGATTTTTCCCCCTACATTTCTATCATTAGATCATTAGACAGCTGAGTTTGATCGGTGTCCGGGTCATAGGGTGGAAGATGTAGGAGCGAGGAAACGATTTCGCTGCGATTGGAGATGCAGATCCACCGGTCAGTGTGGTTTGGCCTATTAAACAGATAGTTCCACCAAAAATGAAAATTCTGTCATTAATTACTCACTCCCATGTCTTTCCACACCTGTAAGACCTTTGTTCATCTTCAGAACACAAACAAAAATATTTTTGATGAAATCCGAGGGCTTTCTGTTCTGTCGGATTGCGAAACCGACCATGACATTTGATCGGCTGCTTTCATCACTGACACCAGTGTTGTTAACGTACCGGTCATCATGTCGGAGCAAGCCTCAAACCTTTCAGTAATTCCATTTGAAGGTATTTTATTCTATGAACTGTAAATAGCTAGCTAACTAAATATTTAGTTTAATAAAGCTAGCTGACGAACCATTAAAACACGGGTTCTCAAAGTGGTATACAATAGCCGGGGGGTTCGCATATTATGTTTAAAGTCCTATATCCCCGATGCTGAAAATGCATAATCTTAGAATCTAGTCATTAAAATAATGTACTGTTTAACGCGGCAGGTCATGACATTTCCTGCGCGTAAAACAAAAGTAGGACTGCACACCTAATCAATTCACGATATGGACTAGTATTTGTGAATACTATTATTTTAGTAAAATATTTAGTGTCCTGCGATCCTTAAATCATTCTAAAATCGTTCTTTCTATTTGATCTCTAAAATGTTTCCACAAAATATTGAGCTGCAAAAACTGGAAAACTGTTATTAATAACTGATCACCAATAATAATTGAGCAGCAAATCAGCATATTAGCATGATTTCTGAAGATCATGTGACTGAAGACTGGAGTAATGATGCTGAAAATACAGCTTTGAATTCACCACGTGATTGATGACGTTTGAAGCTTATATTTTATATTATTGATCAATATGTGTATCCATTGACTGGACTACGAGTTGGCACAGATTAAAAACTTTTTCAAACTATCCTCTGCTCCGCAGTGTTTTTATTAAACAGAACATAATTATTCATTGGTGAGGACACCAATACAGATATTTTTCTTATTGTTATTTTCTTGATGTGAACAGGTCTTAGACAATGAATTGTTTCAGTCCTCTGCAGAGTTGTGGCCGATATAGAATAAGAGAAGTTTTAATGAGCATTAAACAGACATGAATCTGAACACTCACCTGATACAGTCAGTGTAACAGCAGCACTGGTGTGTGATCTCTGTGAGTCTGATCTCTGTCCTCTACAGCTGTAGTCACCACTGCCAGACACATAATCAGCTCTGAAACGGTACTCTGCTGTTGTTGTTGTTGTTGTGTATGGATGGTTTCCATCTTTAAACCAGCTGTATGTCCACTGAATGTCTCCTGCTCTCTGTATGTCACATGTGAGAGTGACTGTCTCTCCTCTGAACACACGCTGATCTGGACTCACCTTCACTACAGGTTTTGGTCTCTCTGTATTAATACACATATGAGTAGATATTGTTAAAACAACAACAGATTCTCATGATCAATGTTATAAACTCAATACCTCCTTATGAGAAAAACTAAACAAAAAAACACTACATTAAATTAAATATTTAGTTTGCTTTTAGTTAGTAATTGCATCAACAATATTTGTAAAAAAAAAAAAAAAAAAAAAAAGGTAAAAATAAATAAATTAAACGATATTCATATCGGGTATAAATTCTCTCTATATTTTTTGTCATATTTCATAATGTTTGTTGTGTTTTGCTTTTGTCCTGTCGTTAGTTTTCTGATCTGAGTGTTTTCTGGAGGCTCTGGCTCCGTCTCGTCCTCAGACAAACACCTCTGACTCGTCACAGAAAGCAGAATGAAGCTCCTGCTGAAGAAGAGCTGAAGACCTCCAACTACAACCTCATATGAGGAGCAACTGAATCTCAATCAACTTCAGCAGACTATCTGAAGACTTCAGGAACTCATTTAACATCATTATCTGTAAGTCACTTCATTCTCTCTGACTTCAGGACAAAACTCATCTGTGCTGAACTCTCTCACTCGAGAGCTTTTAGTCATGATTATCAGCTGTAATCATAGTGACAGTGAATAAAATAAATATTAGTAATAATATTGTGTAATGATGCACTCATGTCGTGATTTGTTCGATACACAATACTGATCTCACAATATGATACTCCCACACTTTAAACAAAACAAAAATAGATGTAATAATTAAAAAACAAAACTGGTCATTTTTACTCTATGGCATATGATTAACAGTTAACAAAAATGTATGTTAAAAAAAATGCTAAATTTGGAGTTACATCAGGAATGGACTTGGAAAGGCTTTGGTTTGGTGCTTCTCTCTCATGCAGAGGACAATAGAGACACCAGAATAGAAATATTGCTGATTCTGCTAAAAACAATACAGTTTTATATTAGAAACATATGCGTTCACTCTGACTACATACATTTAAGATGTTTTAAATATTGTATTTTATTAAATGATATATTTTATTGAATTGATTAATAATAAATTACTAAACATGGAGGCTCAAGTGTGTGACCTTCTGGGTTCATTATATTGTATGTATCATTTTTGATACTAAATGGAATCTATTTAAACGTTTGGTTAAACGATACACACTGTTGCTATCCATCGTCCTGTCATGATGATGGTCTTGTGTTTCTGTTTTGTGTTTAAGGACTTTTATGTTGAAGGGTTTTTCTGTTCTTATTTATTTTGTGTTTACTTCCTGTGTTTAGTTCCTGTTTCCCTTGTTGCCTTTCCTACCTGGTTTGTTTCCATAGTTACCTTATTCATTGAATTTAATGTATTTGTTACAGCCTCACTTACCCCTAGACAAACAGGACGCGCGAGCTGTAACAATGAGAACACATGATAGGGTACACCCCTCAAATCAAAACCTTCTTAAAATAGAAGGAATTTAAAATACATCAAAAATGTGGGTTGGGTTAAATACAACCCAGTGCTGGGTAAAACAGGGACAAACCCAGCAATTGGGCTGTTTTGACCCAGCGGTTGAGTTACTACCCAGAAGGCTGGGTTAAACATTTAACACAACCGCTGGGTCAAAACAGCCCAATTGCTGGAGTGTATATTTTGACTATCAAATAAATGTAAACATAATTCAAATTACTGATGTCTGCAGTTTTATCATAAATATTACTGGATGACACAGGATTAGTTTGTCATTACTTTCACTGATCCTCCGTATCAAATGTAGAAAATACTAAATACACTAATAACTGAACTTTAAAGGTCATAATCTGGTGGTTGCTGTTTTTCCATCAAACTCAAACTTATTGAACTTACACAGTTAAAAAAAAAAAGAATAAATAAATAAAATAAAAATAATTTTAAAAATTAAAACCTAAAAAGAACATTTGTGGAACAGTTCCTGAAGAATCAGTTCCAAAAAACAAAAAGGCTCGGGATGTTTGCTGGGTATCAGTTCAGTTCAGTCTCCATGCAGACGTGCTCTCTGACTGTTTGAAGAGCCACACAACAACACTTAACTGTGCTGAATACTATAGGTGTACTAGTGCAGGTGTATTTGTGTGTGCACATGTACTAGTACTGGATTTAGTAAGTAGATAACAGTGAACAGAGGGATATTACTTTAAAAAGACCTTTCCAGATAATCACCAGTGTTTGTGACACCTGCGTCACCGCGGGTTCTTATGGGTTAATGAGTTTGATGAGGAGCCCCCTCAAGTACACGCATGACAAAATAACACATTAACAAGGCCTGAGTTGATGCTTGTGTATGAGTAGTTAATAATGAGTTAGTAATGATGAGCCCCTTAAAGTAAAGTCACGACAGTGATGCACTTATTATAAACGTATATAAAAAACACATGTACTATTGTACAACAGAGAAACAGAAAAACACAAAACAGATTATGACCTTTAAAGTTCAGTCATTAGTGTATTTAGTATTTTCTACATTTGATACGGAGGATCAGTGAAAATAATGACAAACTAATTCTGTGTCATCCAGTAATATTTATGATAAAACTGCAGATGTCAGTAATTTAATTGACAATATTGAATTGTTTACATTTATTTTATTTTTTATTCCTTGTTTCAGGAACAGTTTGATTAGTTAACCCCTAAATGTTGATTAATGCATTAACTCTCAATCATGTGCTAACATGTAGTTAAGGCTGCGTTCTTCATGCATGAATCCATTTTTATTTTATCAGATTAATAATTAGCTCATGTCTTCACTAATCATGAGTTCATGTTGAAGTATTAATTCAGGTATTAGTATATGATTGTTTGTGTACCTTTATTGTAAAGTGTTACCTAGAGTGAGTTTAGTCTAGTGACAACAATGTCAAATACTATCATTACAATCATTTATCATTGAATAATGTATTCCAAACACTAAAATATTATAAACAGTAGGAAGTATACAGTATAACACTGTACTGTACTGAGTAAGCAGCAAGTATTTAATTCAGAACAAAACTACAGTCTCTCAACTAGATATGTGATCATAATAGAGTGAGTTTATGAGGACAGTGATATTCAGCTCACCCGTCACAGAGAGAGAAACAGAGCTTGATTGTGATGAGTTTGGTCTTTCATCTCTCTGTCCTCTACACGTGTACTGATCCTGATCAGCTGTAATTACTCCTCTGATAGTGAGAGTGTCTCTGTTTACAGTGTAACGATCAGACGTCTGTAACATTACACTGTCTGTGTCTTTATTCCACTCATATCTCCACTCAGCTGTCCAGTCATAACTCCAGTCCTGTGTTTGGTAATTTCTCCAGGTCCAGTGACTGTAAGACTCAATCACACACTTCAGAGTGACTGTCTCTCCAGTGAACACAGGACGGTCTGGTGTCACAGTCAGTGTAGATCTGGGTGAATCTGTGAAGAAAGAAGAAAACAGACTCTGAACTGAATATCTGACTTCATGTGGTTGATACAGATATGAGTAAAATTTGCTACATTATGATAAAAGTTGAAATAATAATAGAAAATGTTGCATTCATTTATTTGTTTTGTCATTTTAATTGGATTTTGAAAAGAGAAAGTTGTTGAAACATTGAACTGTTTCTGTTCTGGCCGGTTGGTGGGACTCTTTTCAGTCCAGCCTGGTCTCATGTTTATACGTATTTAGGTATTAATACGTAACATTTACAAGAACAAAACGTACACTTTTGTACGTTTTTATTGATGCTAAAACATACAATTTTATTCGTGGACACTTCCGGACGTATGTCAACATTCTTAAAAACGTATACAAATCGCTACGTACTTTTAGCTAAAAAACGTAAAACTATTTACGTATCTTTTATATCATCAAGATATGCGTATCAATGCATTTTTATCATTTTATCAATAAGCGATTTAGATTTTTAGACCCCTTAACCTACCCCAAACCTTAACCTACCCATTTTATATCGAATATAAAAGGATATAAAACGCAAATTACCGAAATACACAGGAAAATAACAATTTTAGTAACAATATAGCATTAAAAAATATTTTTATAGTCGTTAATCCCACTCCTACCTATAAACCTAAACATTTATGTACAGCATAAGAAAAACATGACAGACAGATAAATGCCATTACAATCATTTATTTATTGCAAAAATGTCAAAAGCAGCACCAAAAGTAACCCAAATCACGAATTTTTTGTTATGCGTTGGCACCGAGGTCCGCTCGGCCTGGCAATACATGCTAGGTTCTGTGGATCCAGAGCAGAATTTATGTGTTAATATCCGCTGAAATACTATTAGTCAAGATTATTTTTCATGACCGAGTGCATCATTCAACAACCCCTCACCAGAAAACCGGCGAGAGCCAATGTGCGTTCGTTTATCCTGCCGTAAACCCTGTCGTTTGATTATCCTGCCGTAAACCCTGTCGCTTGATTATCCTGCCGTAAACCCTGTCGCTTGATTATCCTGCCGTAAACCCTGTCGCTTGATTATCCTGCCGTAAACCCTGTCGCTTGATTATCCTGCCGTAAACCCTGTCGCTTGATTATCCTGCCGTAAACCCTGTCGCTTGATTATCCTGCCGTAAACCCTGTCGCTTGATTATCCTGCCGTAAACCCTGTCGCTTGATTATCCTGCCGTAAACCCTGTCGCTTGATTATCCTGCCGTAAACCCTGTCGCTTGATTATCCTGCCGTAAACCCTGTCGCTTGATTATCCTGCCGTAAACCCTGTCGCTTGATTATCCTGCCGTAAACCCTGTCGCTTGATTATCCTGCTGTAAACCCTGTCGCTTGATTATCCTGCCGTAAACCCTGTCGCTTGATTATCCTGCCGTAAACCCTGTCGCTTGATTATCCTGCCGTAAACCCTGTCGCTTGATTATCCTGCCGTAAACCCTGTCGCTTGATTATCCTGCTGTAAACCCTGTCGCTTGATTATACTTGCCGGAACCGGCTCGCTGATTATCCTGCGTCACCCTGTCGCTTGATTTAATACTGCTGTTAACACATCTGTCGATGATTTCCTGCCGTAAAACCTGTCGCTTGATATCCTGCTGTCAACACTGTCGCTGACCCGCCTAGTCCTGCTCGTAAACCTTGTAGGTGATTATCTGACGTACCACCACTAGTCGACTGATTATAATGATGGAAAAAAGGCGATTGATTATCCTGCTGTAAACCCTGTCGTTTGATTATCCTGCTGTAAACCCTGTCGTTTGATTATCCTGCTGTAAACCCTGTCGTTTGATTATCCTGCTGTAAACCCTGTCGTTTGATTATCCTGCCGTAAACCCTGTCGCTTGATTATCCTGCCGTAAACCCTGTCGCTTGATTATCCTGCCGTAAACCCTGTCGCTTGATTATCCTGCCGTAAACCCTGTCGCTTGATTATCCTGCCGTAAACCCTGTCGCTTGATTATCCTGCCGTAAACCCTGTCGCTTGATTATCCTGCCGTAAACCCTGTCGCTTGATTATCCTGCCGTAAACCCTGTCGCTTGATTATCCTGCCGTAAACCCTGTCGTTTGATTATCCTGCTGTAAACCCTGTCGTTTGATTATCCTGCTGTAAACCCTGTCGTTTGATTATCCTGCTGTAAACCCTGTCGTTTGATTATCCTGCTGTAAACCCTGTCGTTTGATTATCCTGCTGTAAACCCTGTCGTTTGATTATCCTGCTGTAAACCCTGTCGTTTGATTATCCTGCCGTAAACCCTGTCGCTTGATTATCCTGCCGTAAACCCTGTCGCTTGATTATCCTGCCGTAAACCCTGTCGCTTGATTATCCTGCCGTAAACCCTGTCGCTTGATTATCCTGCCGTAAACCCTGTCGCTTGATTATCCTGCCGTAAACCCTGTCGCTTGATTATCCTGCCGTAAACCCTGTCGCTTGATTATCCTGCCGTAAACCCTGTCGCTTGATTATCCTGCCGTAAACCCTGTCGTTTGATTATCCTGCTGTAAACCCTGTCGCTTGATTATCCTGCTGTAAACCCTGTCGCTTGATTATCCTGCTGTAAACCCTGTCGTTTGATTATCCTGCTGTAAACCCTGTCGTTTGATTATCCTGCTGTAAACCCTGTCGTTTGATTATCCTGCTGTAAACCCTGTCGTTTGATTATCCTGCTGTAAACCCTGTCGTTTGATTATCCTGCCGTAAACCCTGTCGCTTGATTATCCTGCCGTAAACCCTGTCGCTTGATTATCCTGCTGTAAACCCTGTCGCTTGATTATCCTGCTGTAAACCCTGTCGCTTGATTATCCTGCCGTAAACCCTGTCGCTTGATTATCCTGCCGTAAACCCTGTCGCTTGATTATCCTGCCGTAAACCCTGTCGTTTGATTATCCTGCCGTAAACCCTGTCGTTTGAAGCGGCAACACTTGAGTTAGTAAAGAGCGTCAGTCAGCGCGGGCTTTCTTTGCTGCTTACGGTCACTGGACTCCTGCTCGGGATGGAGATGAAGATCACAGAATAAAGGCTTGGATTTGGGTCTGTTCCTCGCAGTTGTATGGATTCTGAAGATTTGGATTACAGTGCACAAATAAAATTGTTTCATTTCATAATTATGTTGTGTTTTTGGTGTATTTTTTAGTTCTATTGTCAGTCACAGCATGTCGGAGAAAACGCCTTTTGTGGCCCACAATCAAAGTCAACATTACATGAAAAGTAAAGGTTAAACGACTGCAGAAATGTTATTTATTTTAAGGTTTAAACTAAAGTCTTGTTTAGCATTATGTAGGCCTATTCTTGGAAACGAGCTGGCAGCAGAAATCACAACAAAACGAAATGTTATCATTTCATAAGTAGATGAGTAAACAATTTAATAATGCAACTGAAAACAAGGTACTCATCTGACAAACAAACAACTAATTAAATTAATGCCGCGATTTCAATATTCATAAGGATTCATTTTTAGGTGTCAATACGTCAATATGTTCGAATTATCATGAGATCACGTTGTTCAGTCAGACGGTTTAGCATTTAGCTGACACTTTTATCCAAAGTGACTTACAACAGAAGCAATCAAACAACACAAGAGCAATAATAATAATAATAATAATAATAAATATTATGAAGTGCTGTGACAAGTCCCGGTTGAGTTAAAGCAGTCCATTTGCAAGTTTATTATATATTATTATTATATTTGATATAGTAACTAAATAAAAAGCATCAAAGTAGACTAAGAACAGAAAAATAACAGACAATGCTAGCTCATGCGGTAATAATACTCTTCAGAGAAAATGGAAAACTTCTAGGTTTCTGTTGTCAGCCTCCAACAACGAACACCATAATGAATGAATAGCATTAAGTGTAGCTGGTGTAAAAGATCTTAACTCGTATGCGCTGTTTGTTTGGGGCCAGGGACCCCTTACATGGGAGAGCATTTTTCCAAGGACCCCTTCATAATTATAACAGTAGTTAAGCATACGGTTAGTACTCTTGTAGATGTTGGAGCCTCAGTTTAATTTGAATGTATTATTAGGTTTAGGATGTTTCCCCATAGCCCAGATGATAACATGCTTTATTTATTTATTTGGGAACTTCTAACTTTCATTCATGGAGATAACATGGTCAATGTGCTATGGTTTAGTGGTAGATTTCTAACATAAAATAAAATAACATGACATTACAACTACATCCACTAGATGGCTGCAATGATCACTCAATGGCTCATTAGATTGATGTCGAGACATTATTAAAACATCATAACAATTAAAAAAAAAAGTTTTTCAAAGTTTAACTTTTTTGTACTACCATTTTTGCAATTATGTTGCAATACTACTGTAAAAGTTGGTGTTATTTGTGTTGTGTGTGTGTGCGAGTGAGTGTGTGAGAGAGTGTGTGATTGTGTGTGTGTGTGTGTTGTTGTGTGATTTAGAGTGAGTGAGTGAGGAGTGGAGTGAGTGAGTGAGGTGAGTGACCGTCGAGTGAGAAGTGAGTGAGTGAGTATGTGTGTGAGATGTGAGGAGGGGTCGTGTTTGTTTTGCAGTGTTGTGAGTGCTTGAGGTGTGTGTGGGTGTGTGTGTGTGAGAGTGAGTGATGTGTTGTGTGTGTGTGAGTGTGTGTGTGTGTGTGTGTGTGTGTGTGTGTGTGTGAGAGAGAGAGTGTGTGTGTTGTGTGTGTATGTGCGTGTGTTGTGTGCGGTTGGTGATTGAGTGTGTGTCTGTGTGTGTGTTGTGAGTGAGTGTGTGTGTGTGTGTGTGAGTGAGTGTGAGGGAGTGAGTGAGTGTGTCGTGTGTGGGTGTGTGGTGATGTAATCGAGTGAGTGTAGTGTGTGTGTTGTGTGGGCTGTGTGTGTGTGAGTGAGTGTGAGTTGTTTTATATATGTATATATACTGTAATATATGTCAGCTAGCAAGTTCGACAAAGTAATAAATCTCATGTCATTTATATGAGGCTGTCAGGAACCGCAGCTTAGTTTTCCTTATGGACTTTTAAATAAAACAGAAAAAGGGGGAAAACGAGGGGTTGTATTTTTTTATTCCCGTTGTATTTTGTTCTAAATGTCCGCTCTCTTTCGTTGGATAGTACATGGCACTCACCTTTTCGTCTTTAGCTTTGCTTTTTCTCCATCATTTGGCATCTATTCTAAAATGACCCAGAACAGCATATGGACATTAATTGCACATGTTCATTAATTATAGTGTTAATTTTTTGCACAAAAAAAAAAAAAAAATTCTATTTTTTGTTGTTGCTTTTTTTTTTTTTTTTTTATCATCTTTTATCATAAACTGTATAAATGACTGTTTTAGCAGCATGAAGAACTACACAGACAAACCTGGTGTATTTTATGTAGACAAATAAACAACAACACAATTCACATTTGTTTAATAATCAAATATACTGCAGTATGGCACAGTACCTTGAGTGAGTCCAGCGTGGATGAGGGACATCAGCACTAAAAGCAGAAGAAACACAGATATGAAGCGTTTCCATTCATTCAACACAATGCAAATCACTGAAACATGTCTAGAGCTTCAACTGAAAGTGTTTTTCTGTGTTTTGATGCTCATCCATGAGAACTGATGGTGGAGATTCTCCATCATTTAACATCAACACACACAATCACGTCACAGGACTCGTGAACTGATATGAGGTTCACTGATGGATTCACTGCTGCCCAGAGAAGCACTTTCAATCACTGAGGATCACAACATTCAGCTCATGACCAGGGCCTGGCAGAGACCTTTGGAGCGGCAGGTGCTCAAAGTATGAAAGGGGCACATGGACCACGGCTTTTAATAGGGCTGTGCTCCTTGTTGATACGTGTATCGAAACGGATGCTTCTGTATTGATACAGCAGCAAATGCTGTGGCACAGTTTGAAAATTACTTATTAGAATTAAACTGATTACATTAGTATTATTTATTATATGAGTCTTCCAGGTAGCTGTGTGTATGACTGTTGTAAACAAACACCGTTGTTGTTGCAGAAAAATATTATCTTTTAAATATATGCTGTTCTAATCCGTTATGTTTTTTTCTTTTCGTTTATTTTTTAAATGATAATGATAATAAAAACAGGATTGATAAGTATAATTCGGAGGATGTGAAAATCAGTATAAGACTGTTTTATCAGTGTTGTGATAATTATTTTAATGCACTCTACGTTTTTAAAATAAATACTGTAATAAAAAAAAGTTCAAAGTAATAGTTTTTAGTCAGATAACATAAAGATAAGACATTTCTCATCAAAACAGCAAGAACCAAAGACAGGCACCACATTGTTTATATTGCTTTGCGTATAACCAAACGTTGTTGCATATTTAATATTTAATAAATATATATGCAGTATATATATATTTTTTTTTATTATCGGTTATTCTAATGCACATAACAGTACAGATAAAGTCCAGCTAGACAATGGAAACAATAAAAGCAAAAACAATAAGAAGCATACAATCAGGTAGAAAAGTTAATACAGTCGGGCTAGAGGCTAAATATGCACCATAGAATAGAAGATCAAGAGAGGTTGTTAATGTAGCACCAGAGAGGTGTCCATATCTGCCAAAAATCATTAGACTTTTGATGTATATCAAAGGTGAGTTTCTCAAGTGGAAGTAACATAGATATTTGAGAAAACCACATTTTAAAAGAGGGTACTTGAGGAGATGACCAAAGTAACAATATACATTTCTTTGCCAGATAAACCAAAATTAGAAACAGATGTTTGGTGTGGAAGTCAAACATAGTCTCCACTCCACTATATAACAAATACAATTCCAGAGAAAAACAAAATTTCAACTTAAAAAGACTTTGTAAAAAATTATGTACTTTTGTCCAAAAAGAAAAGATTCTGTCACAATACCAGAAGCAGTGAAGGAATGTTCCTTTGCGTTTTTTGCAATTAAAACAAAGATCAGAGGAGTTTCTGTAAATCTTTTTTAAACGTAAAGGTGTAAGGTAAACTCTGTTAATGAATTTATAATTGAGTTCGTGAATCCCCAATGAAGTACATTTAGAGAACAAATGGTTACATATGACGACCAATCCGTAATGTAATCAGTTCCGTGACACTAAATCTCTTTCCCAACACGCTCTTCAACTTTCACAAGAGAAGATTGAATTAAAGAGCATTATAGATTTTAGATATTAACCCCTTAGAGAAACTGTTTATTACAATTTGTTCTATGGCAGTAAGTTCAAATCTCAATTTACCATTATCAGACAAAGGTTTTATGAAATGACGCAGTTGAAGGTATTTAAAAAAATTGGACTGTGGTATTCTATATTGGCGTGATATTTCTTGGAAAGATTTTAATGAATTGCCTGAAAAGAGGCAAGATAACTTAAGAATCTCTAATTTAGACCAAACTGAAAGGCCAATATTTTGCAGAGAGACAGGGAAATCAGGATTAAAAGCAATAGGTGAAAACAGTGTGAAAAAAGCTTGAAACACATTCAAGCTTTTTAATATTTGTAATAAAAGGCAGACATTTTAATGGGAGAGGAGCGCAAGCCATTGCTTCCATGTTGAACCACTTAGAATCAGTCCTTTCATTGTACCAAGTTACAATTGACCATATGCTTCACCTGTGCTGACCAATAGTAAAGACGGAAATTTGGTAAAGCGACTCCTCCCTTGTCTTTTGGTTTCATTCATTTGTTCAAATTAATTCGGGGCATTTTATGGTTCCAAATGAATTTAGAAAAGTGCTTATTGATGTCTTTAAAGAAAGTATTGGGTAAATAACAAGGTAGGGATTGAAATAAGTATAAAAATGTAGGTAGAATATTCATTCTAATCACATTAATCCTACCCAAAAAAGAAATAGGGAGTGTCCGCCAAGTGTTAAGGTCTTTTTTAATGGCATCAAGAAGAGGGGCATAATTATTTTTAAATAAATCATTCAATATCGGTGTGATGAATATGCCGAGATATTTAAAACCAACAGTAGTTATTTTGAAGGCTGAAAGAGATGAAAGATCGATTAAATTAGAGATTTTGAAAGAGAGCGCCATAGATTTCGACAAGTTCATTTTATATCCAGATAAACGACTATAATCTGAAATGCATTTTAGTATCGCTGGAATTGACTTGTCTGGTTCAGAAATATACAGCAGCACGTCATCTGCGTATAAAGAAATTCGGTGTTCCTCGTCTCCTACCGTTATTCCAAAAAAGTGTTGATATTGCCTTATGGATTCAGCCAGTGGTTCAATTACGAGAGCGAAGAGCAGGGGTGAAAGAGGGCACCCCTGTCTCGTACCTCTTTCTATGCCAAAGGATTTTGAGATCAAACCATTCGTAGTCACTGTAGCTCGAGGACTACCATAAAGCAATTTTATCAGATCAATGAATTTGGGACCTCAATTTCTTGAGGGTGGCAAAAAGAAATTCCCATTCGACTCTGTCGAAAGCTTTTTCTGCGTCAAGGGAAATAATAAGGGCTGGGAGTTTACGTGCTTGTATTGAATTTATAACATTTAAAAGTCGACGAATGTTGTCGGTGCCAAAGCGTGATTTTATGAATCCTGTCTGGTCCGGCTTAATGATGAGTGGCAATACAGTTTCGAGCCTGCGAGCAAGTATCTGGCAATATTTAATTACATAATCGCTCTATTCAGGAGGACTTATTGGCTATAATAGGCACATTGTTGAAGGTCTCTGGTCCATTTTTTAGGAATTAAAGCAAATTTCTTGCTGTATTTCCATGACTCGGGGCCACTCCATCCTCATCAGTAATTTTGAAGCAGCGGAGAAAGTTCTGGCCAAAACTTTTTATAAAACTCACAGGGGAACCCGTCAGGGCCTGGAGATTTATTGGAGGGCATAGATTGGATTCCAATAAAAACTTCTTCCGGTGACAAGGACGAATCTAAAAATATCCTGTCTTCTTCAGAGATAGTCGTAAGGGGAATTCTATCTAAGAACTCAGTAATATCAGATTGTTCCGCCGTGACTTGTGATTTATATAATGTTTTGTAAAACTTTCTAAATAGTTTATTAATCAAAGCAGCATCGTATGTAATTGAACCGTCTGGAGTCTTCATTGACTTAATTGTTCTCTCATTTTGTATTTTTTTTATTTGGTGGGCCAGTATTCTGTTAGGTTTATTTGCATATTCATAGTACTTTTGTTTAGAAAGAAAATACGTTTTTTAATGTGGTTTGTGTGATCCAAATTAAGTTCAGCTCTGACTCGACATAGTTGGGCCCAATTTGTTTGAGTAGGGACTGTACTATGTAGACACTCCAGTCTTTTTATTTATTTTTCTAACTCCTGTCTTTTTTTGACCGAGCCTGTATGCGTGCCGAGTTATAAGATATAATATGCCCTCTAATTGTAGCTTTAGCAGCATCCCAAATAGTTGCAGATGATACAGCCGAATTTTCATTATCTGTCCAATAATTGTTTAATCCTTCCCGAACTGATTCACAAAATGTTGAATCATTCAACATGGAAGAATTGAATCTCAAGACCCTTGCATTCCTGTGTTCACTTAGCGTCATATCTATGTGGACTGGAGCATGGTCGGACAAAACGATTGAACCAATTTGGCAGGCAGATTTTGCGTGAAGATATTGGGTGTGGATCAGAATGTAATTTTAAAACACCAACAAAATATACTGACCCAATACCCCATCTCTATACTTATCTTCGCACAGCTTAAAACTCTGTTATTCCCACTGAGATGAAAAGATGTACTGGTTCTGTGAAGGCAACGAGTTTTAGCAGGATGACAAAGTCCTCTGAACATGAGCCACTGTCCAGAACAGTCCTTTTCCTGCACAACGTCGAACATCCCCGGCGTTTCTTCATCACTTGGCCGGATATGGTCTTGGAAAAGCCCAGCTGACTTCCCATTCGCTGGCTGATTTGCACTTTTTCCCCGCGCTGCCTTGCAGTATCGACCATATCCGCCTACAAAGTAAGAAGCGACCAAAACACTTCGTGGACACGTTTGTTCCCGGACAGGTCCGAGAGATCTATGAGCTCTTTCATCTCAAATTGTGGATCAATGTAAAGTCCACCATTTCAGCAACAGCCTGGTGAGGAAATTGCGCGTAGGTTCAGACCTTCAGCTTCTCAGGGATGTCCCGACGAATTCTCAGGTTTTTAGCCTGCCGATACGCCAGGTCTCTACTTTGTTCTCGAAGTAATGCTAAATTCTTTGTCCGATACGTTATTCTTACTAGCTGTGCATTAGCAGGCCATCTTCTACCGGCGGAGAGTTCCTTAGCCACTTAACAAGCCGCGGTGAAGCTCTCGCTCCTTTGAGGCCACTCTGCCGGATAAATTGAGAATGCGCTTCCTTCATGAGGTAACGAGGTAGAAATTACTCATCTGCCGTCAATCGATGCCCAACTGGTCCAGCCCAAGCGAATTTCGGCGTTTAACTGGGGGGGGGTGGGGGGCCCCCCGTTGGTTTGATCTGACGAGGGCCTCCCCATCTCGGCTTGTATTTTTCTTTGCCAACTGGACGGCCGAGAACTGAAAGCGGAAATCTTGTGCTTCTTTGTCTCGGACATTGTTGTTTGTGTTAGAACAATAAACTTTAACTAAAGAGAATGGGAAAGAAAGGGGAACGGCAAGTAGCTAACAGAATAAAGCAGCCATCTTCGGCGAGGTCCTCTGAGGGTCCCCTTTAATTGGAAATTCTCCGCACTTTATTCGGACAGGTGTGTTCACATAGAGGTTTCTGGATTTAAATTCAAAGAGACAGTATCGATGGTCTATACATGACCTGGCGTTTTATTCATATCCAAAATGAGGAGAAGTGAATATCAGGATCGCTGAACACTCTCATGCAGTGCATGCTTCATTCATACTCTAATCCTCGGGTCTCTCAGTCAGAAAGTCCAAACAGACTCATCGAAGTAAAACTTATACAATCACGATCCCTATATTGACAAAGCACCGGCTACGCTGTAGCTGAGTCTGATATAAAGCAGCAAACGTTACTGATGAAACGAAGACAAAATCACACGATTGCAACCAAATAAACAATGTTTATGTGTGTTTTTTCCAGTTATCTCCAGGTCAAAACTATACAACTTACTAGAATATTCATATATACTCCCTATGAATACTGTCAGTAAGATTGACATATTCATTTAGTATGAACTATAAGAAATTTTCCTGCTTATTCTGTGATACAAATGTGGAAAAGGTGTTCGTAGTAGACTTTTTAAACCAATCATAATAATGTCATTAGGAAAAATAATGAACCCCAATAGTATAGCCTCTTGCTGCAGCTACCGGTACTTCCACATGCTACCACAGCATACACAAACAGCTGTGCAAGCTCTCTGGTCATTCTGTAAAATAAGAAAAATTTAATACTATCGTAACAACAACTCACTTCCGATCAGCTCACGGACGGTGTTCAGTGTGCGCTAATTCAAAGGTGGCTATGACGTGAGGATGTTGTCTCGGATGAGATCGTCAGGTGAACGGTCCACATGTGGAAATTTTTAGGTATGGCTAAATTTATTATTCATAATTTTACTATTAATCTGATCTAGGGTGCAGGCTTCTACAAAGGGCTATTATAATTACAAAACAAAAAATCAGGGGAAAAGGTGTGCATGGCGGCTTGCTCAATCGAACTACACAATGCCGCACCCCCCTCTGCTACGTGCCGGCACTATGACGATATTCTCATCAATCAATAGTGACATTAGACTGTGAGTTCTGTCTCTTAAGTGTTTTTGCTTGTTTTGGAGTTTGAGTTTTAACGCGGTCTTTAGTTCTTTATCAAATCTGCACAACTTAACCAAATCAGCACTAAACCAAATGGATTCTGACAATTTACTAATCTGGTTATCCAACCGCATCACCGTCACAGCGACAGCGCTCATAAAGATACTAAATGTATTCGATTCTAACTACTGACTTATCGGCAAAATATTCAGTGCGTGGTACTACTAGAACTCCGTGCTGCATTTGACACATGTTGATCCATAACATCTCTAGAGAAGAACTGAAAACTGGGGTTGGCTTTCTGGGATGTCCTCAATAGTTCGGTCATAGAAGAAGAGGTTATAAGAGGATAAAGGGTGACCATACGTCGGTATTAGTGGACGTCTTATGACATGCGAGTCGCCATCTCAATTCATGACGGTTATGCTTCCCTGAGTCAATAATGTAACGATACCAAAGCCTGTCCGCAGCATCCCGATGATAACTCAGCCCTAATATACGCACCAACTAATCGTCCCCTCTGCTAGCCAATTCCATTGTCATGAATGAACAGATTGGATGTGCCAACTATCCGTCAGTTAAACAAAGAAAACTGAAGTCATTGCGTTTAGAAACCAAATGTACATTCTCTCAAGGTTGATAGCATGACCTTGACTCTAGGGTTACAAGCACATCTAAAAAAAATCACAGTGCAGCTAAAAAAAATATCTTGGCTGTGTGATTCTGAGACAGACTTTAGTTTCAGTCATCTGTCAAACCAATACATTAAATCACATATTATAATTCAAAAACTCTTGAAATAAAGTAAATGTTGTGTTTCGACGGCAAGACTTGGAGAATAGTTATTTTCAGTTTCTTGACGAGATCGTTTTTTTTTAGCCGGCTCCTCAGGAAGGTTTCTCTGGGTTGAGAGACAGCACCACAGGCCTAAATTAGCACGTTCGACTCAAAAACAACCGAATGAGCGGTTCAGACCAACTGTCGAAGTCGTTCTGAGATTACAGAGGACTCAAAAAGAACCGAATGAGCCGTGGCAAAGTTTGCCGATGATTATCGAAGATTCTGATGAGTTGAGTTGACGATACTGTGCAACTTTCCTGAGTGAGGTGCGTACTGGAAATATGCTTATTATGAATGTTATTAATTTACATTTTATTAAAACCTGCAAAAAACTTTCTGTCAAGTGATGTAAATAAATATGACAAAAGTTTATTGTGCATGCATATTATATTATAGCGTTTGCTATTAAGCGAAAACTCAATGGAGTTTTGTACTGGTTTATTCTTTCGTTATTACTTTAGACAGGTCGTAGAAACATCTCCGTGTTTGTGCATCAGTGTACTGTAATGTGCCTGCGTAGGGTGAGAAAACTTTTTACAGGATTCTTAAGCCCAGTTTTAGGCCTAGTCAATATCCGGTCATCAGCTCTTATTACTGACATAAATGAAAGTGTGCCCACAAACCCATTCACTTAAGTAATATAGGCACTACTCACACAATATTCTTTCACACAAATAACACTTATTTTGTTTGACACAATACCTAGTTGAATTTTTTACATTGGACAACATGAGCAACTGAGTTTGTTAGAAAAGAAACGCATAGAGACGTAAAAAAAAATCATAACATTACCTTTATAGGTATATATATTAGGGGCTTAGTCGTCGATTAAATATTAATATTTATTAGCAACGGGAAAGCACATTTTATCGTTCTAAACTTACCTTAAATGAATACATTTTCAATTTTTTAATACTCTAGATCAACAGGGCAATGGACAAAATGGATGCTTATATGCAAATTTATGTTTATTGTTACTGAAACCATAATCCACACAAAGTGCATACCAGAATATCAAACTCAGGTTTTCACAAAAACACACAGTTTTTAAAAAACCGTATTTAAGAAATGTATGAAACAGTCACGTAATCCTTATTAAATATATTTAAACATGATCTATCCATTATTTATTATCTTATTAAATAACATAAAGTAATTTTGTACTGACTGCTAAACCGCCGTCTGCTAGCCGCCTCACGTCCAGTCGAAATCGATTATTCTCAGCACCGAGAGACTCTTTCAACTAGATATCACACTATAGAGACTGTGTCTGTTCCTCGAACTAGAAAATACAAAAAAAAATGTCCAAACCAATGTAAGAGTAACAATTTAATTGATGTTCAACAAATAAAAACAGATGTAATATGGATAAACAAATTATAAAGCTTGGCTTAATGAATATTAGGTCCTTTTCTATGAAAGCATTTTTTGTAAATGATATGATCACTGATCATAACCTACATGTGCTCTGTTTGACAGAACCTGGCTAAAACCTGATGATTACAATATTTTAAATGAGTCTACCCCCCAAGACTACTGTTATAAACATGAGCCACGTCCAAAAAGGTAAAGGGGAGGTGTTGGCTACAATTTCTAACCAATAGTTCGGTATTTCTCAGAGGTGCGGGCTTCAAGTATCAACGTCGTTTGAAGGTAATGGTGCGCTTCATATAACATATCCAGTAGAAACGTGTTTTCTGGATCAATCCCCTGTGATGTTTGTACAGGCTGATACTGTTATACAGCACAGCCCAGTGCGGCACACCAACAGACTTCATTAAGACTTCGCGATTTATATCTGAGAGTTCGTGCTGGCACTTTAATTGTTGGGTGAATTTTAATATCCCATGTTGAGAATAAAAAAAAATGCTTGGGATCAGCATTCATGACCTTCCTGAACTCGGACTTGGGGTTAGACAACCGTGTTCAGGACTACTTCATATGCTTGCATCATACGCGTCCCCTAGAGGGTAATACTGTCAACATGGAATTGATTATTGAATTGTGTTATGTAAATGATGCAGGCAAGCGATGATATCTCGATCATTCATCAGATCGTGTGCAAAACTTCATATCTAACCTGTAAATATACTCCTTATTAAATAGTGTGATAAACCCATCACTTCTACCACAAATACTTTGCTTTGTAAGTAATCATTCCGATTTACTCAATGTCCTTAGCAGATCCAATTGATCAAACAACTTGATTGATGCTAACAGAACTATGGACTCTCTGCTTTTACTAGCATTTTCGTGGCTAAATTAAACGAAATCGATAACGAAAACGATAACGAATCAACATGGGGTGTTGACATTTCCCACGCACAGCAGGTACTGACTTTAAAACTACTTTACTTGCAGATCGATACTTTTTTTAGACATACAATTGTAACCATGCACGCCGATCATCATACAGTAACGCATCACAAGTGTGACTCTATATTCCCACCCCTGAGTAACAATTCCACTCATTCTCTACTATAGGCGAGGAAGAATTGTATAAAACTGTTTTTAAATCATCTAAACCAACAACATGTTTGTTAGACCCTATTAAATCTAAACTCCTAAAAGAGGTGCTTCCAGAAGTCATAGATCCTCTTCTGACTATTATTAATTCGTCATTGTCATTAGGACATGTCCCCAAAACCAAACTAGCTGTTATTAAGCCTCTCATAAAAAAACACAACTTGACCCCAAAGAACTAGTTAATTACAGACCGATCTCAAATATCCCTTTTCTGTCAAAGATACTAGAAACTATCATCACAACTATGTTTCTTAGAGAAAAATGGTATCTGTGAGGTTTTCCAATCAGGATTTAGATCAGAAAAATCCTGAATCTCATTTATGAGCAAAAATGACGGCGTTCAGTTGTTTCTCTTATTAAGAAAAATGCAAGTGATCGCACCAGTGCCTCAAATTATGTCGTATGTATAGTATGTAGTAAAGCTGACAGAAGACGACAGAAAAGGATGACATGAAAGACGACATAAGGACGACAGAACAATACTACCAAAGTGCAAAGACAAACACTCATAAAAAAAGAATAGAAGAGACACAGAAAGACGACAGAACAAGACACAAGTAAAGACGACTTCTACACACGAACCCAAGCCTTGTATTCCCCATTGTTTTTTATTCGTGCGGCTTTACGTGACTAGCAGGTGTGGGGTGATGACATCATTGTTTCACAAAATGTACGGATTGGCTGTTCACGCGAAAACGCAAGTGTGTCGTCTTCAGATTTATAAAAAAAATACAATCCAGAGTACAAAACTGACAGTGCAGGAATTAGGTGTCCCATGTTTCTTCGGTCCATAAATGATCATTTAACATGAAAGGTCTGACAACAACAAGGAAACAAGTCCTCAGCTATAATTAACACATAATCATCGACTGGTGGAATAGATGTGAAGACTTTACTGAAAAAGTTGTTATCATCAAAATTTGGGGCATAAATGTTAACAAAAATAACTTGCCTGTCGAACAGGTGGCCTGAGGAGTCACTAATGACCTTTTCACTAGTGAAAGAAATGTTCTTCCTAATAAGAATAGCTTTGGCATTAAAATTTGAATGAAATACCTGTCCTTCCCAGCTCTGCCTAAGTTTAATTACATCTCCATTCAAAATAATGTCTGCGTTTAATTGCCGTAAGTGAGAACAATTTTTACCTCTTTTAATGACATTGTTCATGCCTATCACGTTCCAAGTTATAATGTTCATGTCACATTTATTAAACTTTAACATGTTATCAAAAAGTAATTGTAAATGAATAACAAAAAGATACTGAATCTGTAAAAAAACACATAAACATATTGACTCTGAACAACATATATATATATATAAACATAGCCGTACAATCTCCACCTCCCACGTCAAATGTTTTACGTATACCGCTAAACGTGTCTCCATGTGGACGGGGCCTCAAAGTTGGTTGAACCTCCTTATTGAAACGGGCTCCAGATGTGCTAAAACAGTAGCCACCGTTTAAATTTAAATGCAGACTCAAAACTCATCTGTTCAGCTGTGCATTTACTGAATGAACTCTGTGCTACGTGATTGCACTGTATTTTTTAATGTATTCTCATTTTGTTTTTATTCTTAACTGTTTTAATTCCTCTTTAAATACATTTTTCTAACCATTTTAAAATTTTTATACTTTACTTTTATTGTTTTGATTATTTTGTGATTATTTTATTTCCTTTTTATGTAAAGCCCTTTGAATTACGAAACATGCAATAAAATGTAGTAAAACACCTGCAAACTTGCAAACACACATTAAAAGCAAATATTAAAGAGCTGTCTGTCTGGTGCAGTCACAACTCTTGTGAGCTGAGACGAATCTTGGACTTCAGGATAAACCCTCTGCCCTCAGCCCCCACTCTAGACCATCATGGTAACAGCACTGTGTGCTGCATTGAGTCAATTCAGGTTCCTTGGCAACCACCATCTCTCAGTACCTTGCTAAGTGTACCCCACAATTGACTATTGTAGAAAAGGGCTAATGGAATTGTTCTTCCTCTCTCAGCTGAGGAAGTTCAACCGTCACAGGGAGCTGCTCAGCCAGGTTCTAGGGGCTCGGGTCCAACAGAGTCTACCTTCTGTCCTGTGTTCATCTATAACTGTTTGGTTTGGCTCAGCTACCAAATCAGACATCAGAAGACTAGCAACGACAGGTCAGGACTGCTGAGAGGATTATTGGTGCTCCCCTGCCCAACCTCTGAGATCTTTATCGGGGGCAGTCGTGGCCTAACGGTTAGTGAGTCGGACTTCTAACCCAAAGGTATGTGGGTTCGAGTCTCGTTCCGGCAGGGATTGTCGGTGGGGGAAGTGAATTACCAGCGCTGTCTTCCACCTTAAGTACCCACGACTGAGGTGAGACCCTTGATCAATACACTGCGCCCCGGACGCCGGGCTGCCCACTGCTGTGGGTGTGGTGTTTCACCTTGAGTGTGGTGCACTTGGATGGGGGCAGATATGGTAACCAGACTCGGCCCACTCACCTTCACGCCCTTTAAACGTCCTGAATAGAAGATAGGGACCCGCACACTCCTCTTTGAACGTTGCCCCTACAATGGACCTGTCGCCTACAGTAGCACTGAGCGACCAACATGTACCATAAGCACCTCCCAGGCCATGTCCCACCTGAACAATCCCAATAACACACTTCGCGTTGACTTACAGCTGTTCTCCTATAATAACCAATGCTTTTACTCCAAACCTTCATCTGTAAATAGTACATATGCACATTCACATTTCTGTCTAGTGACATTTTTTTCTCTATATTTTATTACTATATCATATATAATTTATAGTGTATTATCTTTATTATTAGTGTTTTTATTACCTTAAATTATATATATGTCTGCACTATGTTTGTACTTTCTGTACTGGAAGCTCCTGACAAAAAAACAGTGAGATTCGGCGGACCAAGGAACACATTCCTTGTGTGGTAAACACACTTGGCATAAAACTCTTTCATGAATGTCTGTCTAGGGGGGGGGGGGTTAACATTAAAGTGAATCTATTGTTTCACAGCGCACACTTTTCTCTTCACTGGAACAGAATCCGAACCCCATCACTTCCGGGCGCTGCTCGTGTGGCGACTGGCAGAGCTGCGTGTGTGCTTCATTGTTTGTATGTTAATGAGTCTGTTAAGTGGATTGTTTTAAGTATTTAAAGTGAAGATGATAACTCTGTGGAAGATTGTGCGTTTGCTACTGCTGTTGATCAATTGGGGAAATGTGATCTCAGTTTTGGCGCATGGTGGAGTCTTGGTGGAGAGCGTGCCAGTGATGACCAGGGAGTTCCTGTTGGGCTTGCGTTCGAACGCCGTTCCTGTTGACCCCGCTTGGAATATTCCTGGAGAATTAATTTGGCCTTCTGCGAATTCTCGAGGTCAAAAAAGGAGAGTAAGGAGCAAACGTGGGAATCGAGGTGGAGTTCGACGCAGACTAAAGAGGGCTCAAAGATTTACTCCGTTGCCTGGAATACTTTTAGGCAATGTATGCTCGCTTCGACATAAATTGGATGAATTACAAGCCAATGTGAGTTTCATGCACGAATACAGAAACACGCATATAATGGCATTCACTGAAACTTGGTTGGATGATTCCGTTGCTGATAGCACTTTACGGATCGAGGGTTTTGGAACACCTATCAGGCTGGACAGAGATAAAGATACAACGGGGAAAGAACGTGGAGGAGGTGTGTGTGTTTATATTAAGGAAAGCTGGTGTAATACAGCAATAGTACGATATAAGATTTGTAATTCAGATATTGAACTAATTGCGGTTTCGGTACGCCCTTTCTATCTTCCTCGTGAATTCCCTCAGCTGTTTTTTGTAGTAGTATATATTCATCCACGTGCCAAGACTGATATGGCATTTGAAACTGTCAAAAATGTCCTGGATAAACTGGATAATATATCCCCAGATGCACCGAAATTTATTTTAGGTGATTTTAATCATTGTATTATGGACAAATATTTAAAGGGATATTATCAATATGTTACATGTGCTACCCGTGCTGATAAAGTTTTGGATAGATGTTATGGCCCGATTCCGGGAGCTTATAGGTCTCTGTCACTACCACCTCTTGGTTCATCTGATCATAATATAATCATGTTGTCTTCACTGTATGTTCCTATTGTTAAGCTAGTGAAGAGAGAAGCACGATTTGTTCGAGAATGGACTCCTTCTAATATTGAAGTTTTAAAGGGTTGTTTCGATTGCACAGATTGGAATACGTTTTTGAACACATGCTCTGATCTTAATGAACAGGTGCACACAGTTTCTAACTATATTACTTTTTGTGTTGATTCTGTCATACCTACAAAAAAGATCACCTTGTATCCCAATAATAAACCTTGGGTTACGAAGGAGTTAAAAGGTATACTGAATATGAAGAAGAGAGTATTTCTCTCAGGAACTAATGAGGAGAAAAAACAGATAAACAGGGACGTTAAAAGGGCAATAAAAACTGCTAAAAATAATTATAAAAATAAGATTGAGGGTGTGTTTCTGCAAGGTAATCTTAAAGCAGCCTGGAAAGGAATTAAGAGTATGGCTGACGTTAGTACATGGGTATCAAATCAACAAATGCCTATTGAGACTTATTATTGCTCATTTTTCTTCATATCTCTACTTATAACTGAATTTTTTATTTTCTCGTTTTGATACATCTTTTTGTATGTGATGATATGGCACTTTTTAAAGATAATACTAGTTCCTTTAATAATTTTAAATTGAATCAATTAGATATATTGAAACATTTGAAGGCTACACCGCTTAATAAGGCCCAGATGGCATGTGTGGTAGAATACTGAGTCACTGTGCTGAACAGCTTAGTGGAGTTCTCCACTTACTTTTTCAGTCTTCTCTAAATCTAGGGTTGGTACTTGATTTGTGGAGAAGCTCAATTTTTGTACCTATATCTAAAAAAGCAAAGCCAGAATCGTTGAATGATTACCGTCCTATTGCCTTGACTTCTTTGGTCATGAAGATTTTGGAAAAAGAGATAAAAAAGTATGTGATGACAGTTGTTGGACCACTCTTAGACCCGTTGCAGTTTGCATATCGCGCTGGAA
>JADLZN010006815.1:0-22013 GCA_018155175.1 Sinocyclocheilus anophthalmus
TACAAAACACTCAGAGCAACCTAGCAACTGCCTCAACAACCATGGGGAGAAAAAATAAAAACACCCGGAACCTCCTAGTGACTGCTAACAACATGGAGAAAAAAACACCCAGAACACCCTAGCGACTGCCTAACAACATGGAGAAAAAACACCAAGAACACCCTAGCGACTGCCTAACAACATGGAGAAAAAACCCCCAGAACACCCTAGCGACTGCCAAACAACACAGTGGAAAAAAACACCTGGAACACTCTAGCGACTGGCCCTAACAACCTGGAGAAAAAACACCAAGAAAACCCTAACGACTCTGCCATAAACAACCATGGGTAAGGAAAAAAAAAAAAAACACCAGAACAAGCCGTAGCGATGCTAACAAACATGGGGAGTGAAAAGAAAAACATCTAGAACCACTGCTAGCGACTGCTCTAACAACATGGGGAAAAAACACCAAGAACACCCTAGCGACTGCCTAACAACATGGGGAAAAAACATCCGGAACACCCTAGCGACTGCCTAACAACATGGTAAAAATCACCCGGAACACCCTAGCGACTGCCTAACAACATGGTAAAAATCACCCGGAACACCCTAGCGACTGCCTAACAACATGGTAAAAATCACCCGGAACACCCTAGTGACTGTCTAACAACATGGGGGAAAAAACACCCAGAACCCCCTAGCGACTGCCTAACAACATGGGGAAAAAACACCAAGAACACCCTAGCGACTGCCTAACAACATGGGGAAAAAACACCAAGAACACCCTAGCGACTGCCTAACAACATGGAGAAAAAACACCAAGAACACCCTAGCGACTGCCTAACAACATGGGGAAAAATCACCCGGAACACCCTAGCGACTGTCTAACAACATGGTAAAATCACCCGAAACACCCTAGCGACTGCCTAACAACATTGTAAAAATCACCCGGAAAACCCTACCGACTGTCTAACAACATGGTTTAAAAATCACCCGGATGTACACCCTACGCGACCTTGCTGCCGCACTAGGGGAACAGGCATGGTAAAAATCACCCCAGAAAACAACGTTAGGCGACTGACCTAAAACAACATGGTAAAAATCACCCCGGCACAGTCCCTAGCAGACTCAGCTTTCTAGAGACAACATGGGGAAAAAAATCATTCGAACAACATGGTAAAAAAAACCTCTGCGCACCTTCGCAACTGTACTTTCCTTTGAATTGTCTCAGGAGAAGAAGATTTCCAGCAACACTGAAAGAATATATTAATGCTGTATATACTTACATGAATTTCCTCTGTTGGTAAAAATGCTTTTTCATATTTTCACACATCTGAAAACATTCACTAGGCTTCAGATGATAAAATGCCCCCTTCATGTCTGTGCTTATTTAGAACCTAAATCTACTCTGATATCTTTGTATTAATATTATTATGGGATGCTCATGTGCTATAACTCTTATTTTGTGGACAGGTTTTATTAGTGGTGACTATTCATACTTGACGTGAGTTTTAAACTTCAGACACCAATGCTTTTGTGTCGACCAGATACCACGATACAAAACACTCAGAGCAACCTAGCAACTGCATGTTGACGCCATGGCAACAACCCACAACATCCTGGCATGGCAGTGGCTGATTGTGCGCTGCTGTAAACACAGAAGCGTGTTAAAGGATGAACTCTGAGGGCGAGAAAGGGTTAAATCGATGTTGACTCATGAGATGTTTCTCAGGCTAAATTAGATGAGGATTTTCATTTATGTGCGAAGCCCAGCGGGGACAACTACACGCTGGTGGTGGCAAACAGGAAAAACGATAACGAACATGAGCATAATTAGATAGTGTCTTGTGTAATTAGTGAGATGAATGTGAATGAGCTGTTTGTGGGTTTTGTGCTGAACAGAACAGCAGTGATGTGCTGTGTATGACGGTGACGCTGCCAGGCTCGTGGCTGATTTCTGAAGTCATGACTGTGGTGTTAGTGCTGGACGTGTGAGTCAGTGCTGCTGACATGCTAAGCTCATTCTGACCTCCATTTCTCATGGCAGGGAGAAAACAGCACAACATCACGTGGTGCTCAAACACAAAGACTTCTGATTAGCTTTAACTGCGATGCAGAGAAGCTGCTGAACATTCATGCACACCTGACTAGACTGGGATCAAAACATGGGAAAGCAACCACATGCATTTTTCATATCATAAACTTATGAGGCTTTGATATGATCTCTTGCATAAGAACAGGTTTGGAAGCACTTATATTTCTATAAGTGGTTTAGAAACGTATGCTCATTAGTAAGATAAACCAGATGAGCTGCTGCTGATGCTATATTCTGCTCAAATTATGGACGATTGCAGAAGAGGCCATTTGCAATTTACAGATTTTCCAATGTTTGATCCCAGCTATTCTTGTTTTCTATTTAAAAACTTTCAATATTTTTAAATCTATTTTGTCTAATAATTTATGCCGTGGAGTTAAACTACGTCAACTATTTTATTATGATTATGTGCTGTTTTCTATGTGGGGTATTACAAAAATGGAATGTTTAGTGAAACATCAAAGTAGGCCTGCTACATAGTTGCATAGTAGATATTAATATTCTATCCCTTAAACCTCATGCACCATACGTAAGCAAGGCTGGTATTTTAGCATGCACCTTATTTTTCTCGTGAGAGCAGTCGTGGCCATTTGTAAATGTTATAGGTCTGGCTTCCGGTCTCATCTTTAGCTGTACAGAATAGCTCGTTTTGGGAATATTGCAAATTAGTGCGTCTTACCATATTAATGCATTATCTTTATGAGCACACTGGCTTGTCGTGCATACAGTTTTACCGTTTACTGCACGTTGTTTCCCTACAGCGCTAATGAACCGGAAGTCTCACCTATAGGCTTGTGTCCATGTTAGCTAATATGCCACAATACATTGCATTACGTCTTTCTTCATCTTTTTTTTAAATTATTTATACTGAATTGTTTTTATTTGTAATTAATAGATGTTATACTATCTTTTATACCTCTGAACTATTTAGCATGTGAAAAATATCTTTAGTTACATTACAGCACTTGTTTATGAACTGAATTTGTGAAAATATATATATATTTTATACAAATTCTCCAAGCAAGCAAATGCATTTGTTTTGAAATCTGTAATGCACATGACAAGATTAAAAAACAATTTAAAAGGCGATAGTATCAGCTGGCATAAACCCATCTGCTTTAATAAAATTAGCACTAGACTGTAAACATATGGATGTGATGCTAGAATATGAAGATGCTTTCTATTGCTTACACTCTGTACTCGAGCAGATTTCATGTTCTCTGCTAAAGTGTGTATATTCTGGCAATCCGCCATCCTGTTTCCCTCTAACGATAAGTGCTGCATTAATTATTAAGCTTAATGTCATATTTCTGTAAGAGCATTGTGTTGATCCTAAATGACATCAGTGCAGCGATTGTCTTTTTTGCTGATGCTCCAGCCTCACAGGCTGCTTTAAACATAGCAGTGAACGCGTCTCCATGGAAACTGTAGTAAAGTGTGAGATTGTGTGTATGGTGGTGCTTGAGAAAGAGCTCAGGTGCAGGTGCCTCTCTGAGCAGCACACACAGTCATCAGACCCTAGTCTTCCTCCTCGGCTCTCTGCAGACACATGACACTCTAGAGCGGGACTGAATGTGCTTCAGGCACAGACTCTGACATCGACAGTTTGATGAAGATGAGCTTACCTCATGACACAAGACGCTCATGCAGTCAATAATGAAAACATGATACTAGACGACAGTTCTCTCTGAGCTCAAGAGGAAATGCTTTTCAACCTTATTCACTGTATTTGTATCAGAATCAGAATCAGAAGAGCTTTATTACCAAGTATGTTTACACACACAAGGAATTTGACTTGACGACAGGAGCTTCCAGTGTAGAAGAAAGTACAAACATAGTGCAGACATACATGATAGTGTAGACATACATAGGAATAACACAGTAGGGATGTAATATAAAACTAATATATTAAAAATAAAAAGAAAATAGAAAAATTGAATAATGTACTATATACAGAAATAGAAGTATAGGAAAAAATTTAATTGTTTAGATAAATGTACAGATATGTTTATTAGTGTGCAGATATGTTATTTACAAAGTGTGCAGTTTAATATAAATATGTCAGATAACTATGTTAGCTGTGGTGGACGATTTATAATTATGAAAGATTAATTGTTCAGGCTGAATATAGCCTGTGGGAAAAAAACGGTCTTGTTTTTTTTTTTTTTTTTTTTTTTTTTTTTTTCTTGCGGCGGTTACTGGGGGTCAGTGACTGTGTAGCGCCGACCAGAAGGCAACAGTTCGAAGAGTGAGTGGGCTGGGTGTGAGGGGTCCAAGGTGATTTTTTTAGCCCTTTTCCTCACTCTGGAGATGTAAAGATCTTGGAGGCTGGGCAGAGGGGCACCAATAATCCTCTCAGCAGTCCTGACTGTCCGTTGTAGTCTCTTGATGTATGATTTGGTTGCTGAACCAAACCAGACAGTTATGGATGAACACAGGACAGATTCAATGATGGCGGAGTAGAACGGTTTCAGCAGCTCCTGTGGCAGGTGAATTTCCTCAGCTGGCGAAGGAAGAACAACCTCTGCTGGGCCTTCTTAACAGTGGAGTCAATGTGAGTGTCCAACTTCAGGTCCTGAGAGATAGTGGTGACCAGGAATCTGAATGACTCTACTGCAGACACAGTGCTGTTCATGATGGTAAGTGGGGGGAGTGCTGGGGGGTTTCTCCCGAGGTCCACAATCATCTCCACAGTTTTGAACGTGTTAAGCTCCAGGTTGTTTCCAGGTTGTGTAAGACTGCACCAGACAGCAGCTCTTTAACCTCTGTCTGTAAAGGTCAGACTCGTTCGTCTCCATCACTTGATCAGGCTGAGGACGTTTAGTGTCGTCTGCGAACTCAGGGCTGAAGAGGGTCTTTTAGATGGTGCAGTCATTCGTTTTGTGTAGAGTGAGAAGAGCAGTGGGGAGAGTACACATACCTGGGGGGCGCCAGGCTGATGTGATTTAGTCATGGATGTGAGTTTGCCCAGACTCACTAGCTGCTGCCTGTCTGTCAGAAAACTGGTGATCAAAACACTGACAAATGGAGGTGGGCACAGAGAGCTGTGTCAGTTTGTCTGAGAGAAGGTCAGGCATGATGGTATTGAAGGCCGAACTGAAGTCCACAAATAGGATCCTTGCGTAATTCCCAGGTGTGTCGAGGTGTTGCAGGATGTAATGCAGTCCAGTGTTGACTGCATCATCCACAGACCTGTTTGCTCTGTAGGCAAACTGAAGAGGATCCAGCAAGGGTCTAGTTATGTCCTTCAGGTGGGCCAGGACCAGTCTCTCAAGTGACTTCATGACCACAGATGTGAGAGAGACAGGTCTGTAGTCGTTGAGTCCAGTGATTTTGTGCTTTTTGGGGACCGGAATGATGGTGAAACATTTAAAGCAGCAGGGAACTTCACACAACTCCAATGATCTGTTGAAGATCTGTGAGAAGATCGGGGCCAGTTGGTCAGCGCAGACTTTTAAAAAGGCAGGTGAAACACCATCTGGGCCTGAAACTTTCTTAGATTTCTGCTTCCTGAAGACCCGGTTCACATCCTCTACACAGACCTTAAGCACAGGTTGAATGGTGGGGGAGGGAGGGACGGGGGCTACCCTATATAGGCTAGCCCTCAAATTCAGTGTCACTGCATTTGAATGTGCAGTAATATTCAGCATGATCTGTAATGCATTCTGATAAAGAGGAATCTTGAGCTGGAGTTGAGATCTGAATGTGAATGAATGATGCTGCTGTTGATGCATGCTGTCAGGGAGCTCATTGCTAACCGAGCAACCTCTATCCTTTAGTGCACTCTCTTAGTGGTGATCAGGAACCATAGCCAAACACAGACATTCTCCTCACTTTACTTAATTATATATATATATATATATATAGATATCTATATATATCTATATATATATACTGTGTCTATATAAGGCCTTTTATGGAACTCCAACGTTTGACCACAACATTTGTTTGCATTGACTTTAAAATTGTTATATTAGTTATTTTTGCTGCCTATATTTAGAAAGATAAATAAATTAAAACTAATAATAGTAATAAAATGACCTATATGTCCTAATGGCAATTCTGTCCCACAGTGGAATTTTCCCATGAGTAATGTTTTTATGTGTAGTAGCAACAGATATATTAGTGTAGTTTTTTATTTATTTGGACGTGAAGCAATGCGTCTTAGTCATATTTGACCCTAAACCTAACAAAATAACAGAGAGACAAGCAAAGAAATAAATAAATAAAGCTGGACAAACACTACCTTTCAAAAGTCTGGAGTCAGTAAGGTTATTTATTTTAAAGACATTAATACTTCTACTCATCAAGGATAATAATAATAATAATAAGATTCATTACCTTTTATATAGCGCTTTTCTAGGCACTCAAAGCGCTTTACTTTGTCAGGGGGTATCTCCTCATCCACAACCAGTGTGACAGCATCCACCTGGATGATGCGACAGCAACCATAGTGCGCCAGAACGCCCACCACACACCAGCTTACTGGTGGAGAGGAGACAGAGTGATGAAGCCAATTAGCAGATATGGGGATTGTTAGGAGGCCATGATGATCAGAGGCCAATGGACAAATTTGGCCAGGATGCCGAGGTCACACCTCTACTCTGCATTAAGGATGCATTAAATTGATTAAAAGTTATAATAAATAAATGCTGCTCTTTTGAACTTTCTATTCATCTGTGAATCCCGAAAAATACAATGTATCACAGTTTCCACAAAAATATTGAGCAGCACGACTGTTTTCAACATTGATAATAATCAGAAATGTTTCTTGAGGACAAAATCGGCATATTAGAATTTGTGAATATGAATTATTGAATTTTTAATCATGAAAAGGTGTGAAATATTTAGAATTGAACTATTCACAGCTTAAATAAACAGCTATGTTAAATTTCAGGACCTAAAAATGCAAACCCTGGAAACACGAGGCATTAAAAAGCAAGCGCTGTTAATTCAGTGCCTTGTTTTTTCAGCTAGTGCTTTCTTGTTTCAAAGATATTTATCATTAATTTTCTTCCATACCCCTTGCTTGAGAACCACTGACACTTTCTAATAAAGGTCTCCATATACTTAAAAAAAACAATCTCAGTTTATTAAGCGAAGGTATATTTTGAAGATGAGGAGATCTTTTTCAAACGCATTCGTTTATTAGTAGTTGATGTGTTTTGGATGAATTCTTCAAAATCTTTCAGAAAGCACTTCAGGGAAGTTGTTTGTTTCAGGATGCTGTTTGAGGAGGATAAATCCAAGGTTTCTCATTTCTGCAAGTTATATAACAATATTCTTCAGGAGTGTCCTCAGGTGGTGTACAAGCCTCAGCAGGGCCGGCTGGAGGTGTCTTTGTAATCCCACTAAAACAGGCTATTTTGCATGAGGCACACATGAAAGCATTATTAGCAGATGCGCATGCGCGGCCAAAATAAAAAATGCGCTGTGTAAATAAGTTCAGACCGCTCATTTGAGCACCGACATGCTTGACAGCTGTTGCACAATTACCACTTTAGATCAACAGACTATACTCTATAAGATTTCTATATATTTCCGCCGTTTTTCAAAGCACAATGCAAAACTGTGGCATTTCATTCACTGGCTTCACTCGGCAGCGCCGCAACATAAACGCCAAAATAAAAGCTGGCTGATTTTAAGTTTGAAAATGATGAAAATTCATAAAGTAAACATCAGCAAGCTTACTATAAAATAATTGTATTTTTATTTAATACCCTCTTTTTATTTTAAAATATAATAGTATTATCACACTTTATTATTTTGTTTATTATTTTTATACTACCAAATCTCCAGGCGCTCTTTTGAGAACCAGGCCGAAAAACGTGTGTGCACCCCTGGTTATTAGGATGCTTTTTACATTATTTTCACATTACTAATGCAGTAATTCATTATTTTCATCAATGAATCTTATATATCAGAATCTGGAACTGTTTTTGTGCTTTAAAGACATATCTGAAAGCAAATATTCAGTCTCCTGCACTGACCTGCTGTCATGTTTAAGACAGAAGATGTAAATGACTCTGTTCGTCACACTGCTGAATTGAGAAAGTAGTCAAATTCAGTGGTTTACATGGCTAATATTTTCCTTCTTAAAAGGTTAAGTTTGACAGCACATTTTTCAATCCGATTGAGCCATCATTAGCCATCATATGTAATAACGAAGCATACTGTAATAGCATATGTTGTATGGAGGTCAGTCAAGTCAAAAAAAAGGCAAATTAAATCAACGTACCAAAAGGCCTGTCAAACTGAAATAAAACATGCCCTAACTAAAGACCAAACACATAACAGAGAGCTCCTGAGATCAAAATAACGACAGTCCAGCAGGAAACTCCAGGATGATTGCTTTAATAACTAATTATCAGGGTTTAATATCTATCATAGACTGCTATATCGCCACATCTCTACATGTTTCATCTCATACTGGTGAGGAAAGACTTTAAGACGCACTCTGCACTGACACCTTAAGATATTAAAAGTCTGAAATAAGACAGTAAAAGATGGACACTCAAATGAGATGAAGACCTCATCGGAGAAGCTGATTTGTTTTAGTTTGCCTCACTATATTTCTGAAAGCTCTGTTAAAGCCAAAGTATACTTCAGTAGTTTTTAGGCAAATGCTTAGCATTTGAGTAATTCTAGTAGTAGTAGAAATAATACTAATGTCTTTTATAAGGCTTTCTGAACACTTGAAGTCACTTTACAATGCAAAACAATATGACAGAAAGCATTGAGGTCACCCGAGCACTTATTAAACTAGTTTAATCCAACACAATAACACTGTGCGCAACTAAACAGTCCGAAGGTTTTTTAATACAAACTGTCATCATTTACCATGGATTTACTGTAGTAACACTAACTGCACCAGGGTATTGTGGCAGAAATGTGGAATATTTACACTGAATTTCATTGTAGACATGTATTAAATGAGTAATGGAATGTATTTACAATCTTTGTGTGTGTGTGTGATTTACCTATCGGTTGTGTGTAATACTAAATGTATTTCGACTACTGTTTTTCATACAAATACCTAAAAACCATATTACATTTTTTACCATGGTATTGAGGTGTGGTTTTAAACTGTGCTTATAATGGAAGACCAATAGTCAGCCAAACAATTATTAAATTTCACCGTATAAAAATGAGGTTGTTACCATTTTTTAGCGATGTTACTGTTTTTGATAAGGAGCATCCTAACTCAAGCTACTGTCAAATGTGCATTTCTAAAAGACAAATAAAAAAGAAGTAATGATATAAACATTGCAGCATGCACTGCAAACTGTGCTGAACTGAACTGATCTTGCTGCTTCTTACGGCAGAATTCGGATTTGTCATAACTGATTATTTTATTAGCTGCTTTGAAAAATCCGTATTGCATGTCTAAGTGCTATAGATGTAAAGTTGAAGTTGAAGCTCCACATATAACTTCTGTCAGAGCTGCAGCAGATTTACTCGGGACGGTGGTGTGTTTTCTGCTCACTAGAGATGAAGGGAAGAGCAAACAAGCAGTGGTTTTCACCGAGACTCGCCCAACTGGCCGGCTGGGTTTTGATGGTGTTGAGTTTCTCCGGCGGCCTCACCCACTCGTCTGTTTGTCATAATAACCGTCAGTGCGTTTCTCACAAACACCTGCTTATGTGCTGCACTTCACCAATATGGCATGCTGGACTAGTATTTGCATTGGTTTTTAAAGGGATAGTTCATGCAAAAATGAAAAGTATGTCATAATTTACTCACCCTACAAGCACGTCCTATGTGCATATGATGGGGGTGTAACAGTACACATATTCACATAGTCTTGTTCGCATGTGTACTGAACAAATACAGCATTTTGTATTTTTTTTTTCAGGAAATTCAGACAATAAATGGCATTTTGACAGTCTTTGTGGCATAAACGCCTCAGTTCTGACAGCAGCGAGGAGCTTGAGATGCGTGATCATCCCGTCATCTTTATTACTAGTTTTAACGTGAAATATAGCCTACATCTCATCCCTCACGTAATCGCTCCATTAGCGTTTCGACCGCGGGAAGATGTCATTAAAACAACTTGTAAACAAAAATAACATTTCATTTAGCTCTGCAGCTCGTTATGAGTCCCTTGTTAGTCCTGAACAGTTAAACTGTCTGCTGTTCTTCAGAAAAACCCTTCAGCTTCCACAAATTCTTTGGTTTTCCAGCATTTTTGTGTATTTGAGCCCTTTCCAGCAATGACTGTATGATTCTGAGATGCATCTTTTCACACTCAGGACAATTGAGGGACTCAAACACAACAATTAACAAAGCTTCAGACGCTCACTGATGCTCCAGAAGATAAAACCATGCATTAAGAGCCGGGGGTGAAAACTTTTGAACAGAAATTTCCTTTCCGTCCATGTTTTTATTCTGCCAAATCAGTTTGGGCGAATGCAAACAACTTATTATTAGACCAACATCCCGCAAGGAAAGAAAACATTCAAACATTCAATCAAGACATATTTCGCTATTGTAAGTTAATGCTTTTAATGCTCTTAAATAAAAAAATAAATAAAAAACATAAAAAAAAATCTAACATCCAGCGTATTCTTAAACTTGGACCTGATTATTGAAGTACAAATGTAACATTTTTAATTGAAAAATATGCATTTTCATTCATTAAGAGGCTATAATGGTTGCAATAAAAGTTTAGTTAAAAAATGTAAGTGCCATTGCCATTTGTGAGCTATGTAGGCTATGTAATTTCACAGTATTTAAAATGGCTACACTAGACCTACTTGTGCAGTCACTATTCTATAACGCTACAATTTACTCAGGCCGATGACATTTTTTTGTATGACATTAAAATAATTTTTAATTGTACATAAGCAAAACAAATGTGATGATTTCTGAGAACTTTTTAACTGCAGGCAGACATACATTACAGTACAAATATATTGAGCGTCCCTCATTCTGTCCCTTATTTCCTTTCCATTTTCCATTTCTGAAGTTAAGATTTTCACATCAGAACGAAAGCTCTAGAAAAATACAATGAACTGCAAGGCTGTAGAGAACAGCGCACTATTGCAGACGTGTATACTGAGGTTTTAATTACATTACTTTAATATATTCCGTCGTGAACTAAAGTGGGGCCGGTCTAAGGCATGAAACTCCGGCCCTGAGCGGAAGCTAGAGATTACGAGTTATAAAGTGTTAAATATGCATATTATTCTAACAAAACTGCACCAGTTCACTTCAGAAAGCCATTATTAACCCCTCGGAGCTGTGTGGAGCACTGTTTATGATGGATTTACCCACTTTTTTGGACTTGAAGATCTCAACAGCCATTCACTGCCATTATAAACCTTGGAAGAGCCAGGATATTTTTAATATAACTCCGATTGTATTCGTCTGAAGAAGCAAGTCTGTACACCAAGAGATGCCTGAGGGCGAGTAAAACACGCGGCTGATTTGATTTCATTTTTTGGGAACTATCCCTTTAAGACAGCTGATGGGTGATTTCTAAAACATTACAGTGCATTTACATTACAGTAGAGAGTTTGATGATTTAAAACGTGTTTTGGTCTGGGTGGCATCTCTCAAGACTCTCGGCAGAGTTTGGAAGAAAGTAACAAAAGGTGAAATTATCACTTCATTGTCCTCAAAGCATAACTCAATAATAGATTGCAAAATATAAACTTCAGAAATGTTGACATTCTGTATGTCTTGACAAAAAAGAGAAACAAAAAAAGAAACACTGTTACAGTCTTGGAGTCAATTTGATCAGAATGCAAGAGAAACATTACAGAAGCAGGCTTTTAAATATTATTATTACTTTTCCTTTTTGAGGTCCCATTAATAGCATCACCAACAAAATGACAGCTGAATGCACGTGGGATATGATTATTGCATCAATGCTCTAAACTTGACTTTGTTAGGGCTGAAATCTTTGGTACTTTTGCTTTTATTTTGTTCTTCTCAGAAACACATCTTCTGAACTGTGATTTGCAGAAATGCATGTCTGTATTGACTGCAGGTGTGTGAGTGAGCTGCTGGACTGCTGCTGAAGCTCTTTCCTCACAGTGAGTATTTATTGACTAATGACTGAAGCAGTGCGCATGGCTCATTCTCTTTCTCTGATGCTCCTGAGGAAATGCCAATAAACGTCTCCAGGTGCTTCTGTGAAGCGTGTTTGTTTGCTGGAGGACTTCCTCTTCAGGCTGTACCTGTTGCGAGGATGTGACGTCACTCCCTCATTAGCATAATGCATGCTGATCTCACTCCTCGACCAATGAGGATTCGCGGCTCTCATCACCTGCTCGAGAGCATTCCATCATTCCACGCATTCCTGCTCCTCAGGCGGCTCTCTGGGGCGCTCCGCGCGAGATATTGTGATTGGGGAGATTTCAAAGTGGCGCTTCAAGGCGGTATGTACTGTACACGACTTTAAACCGCCTGCTTTTAACATATACCACACTACATGTGTAAGAAAGAGTGTTTTATGACCATTGCTGTAGTAAAAGTCAAAGAGCTCCAGCGTCTTAAAGCAGCGGGCGAAGACAGCACTTGTTACAATATAACATTTCCCGCGGGGTTATTTACTGAACATGGAGCTTCATGACACCACGCGAGCGCTTTAATAAGCAACGCTAGTAAATGAGTTGGTCGTGTTTAACACGCGGCGACGCAACTGAAACGCAACGCGTGCGCTTTACTCTGGCGTCGCGTCGCGTGCGCAAGCGCTTGAGCTCTCCGAGTCCAGAAACCGCGCGTTAAAGTGGATCGCGCTGCAGTGAGAGTTGTGCTGCGTCTCAGCTGTGGGAAGCGCTTCAGGGCTTGTTCTGGAAATGCAAGAGAAACATGGCATGAACCCGACTATGGCCAAGGCTTTCCCAGAGCTTCCAGGTTCAGCATGCTTCTGCGTGCACAGCGCGAGCGAAGCTTCAGGTCGCGTGTGGATGATCGGATCTGTCTGTGAGCCGAGTTTAATGGTCTGATTTTCTCATGCTCAGGGTCGGACCCAGGATGGAAACGCCTTTGGATGTTTTGTCGAGAGCAGCATCTTTAGTGCACCAGGACGACGAGAACCGTGAGTTTACAAAGTACTGCTTTTCAGACCATATGTTGTTGGTGTTGCATTCCTGTAGCAGCTCAACACCAAGGCCATGGGTTCGATTCCCAGGGAATGCATGAGGTGATAAAAATCAGCTGAACGCACAATGCAATTCAAGAATTCGCTTTCTAACTCTTTAATTGTCAGATAACTGATTAACTAAATGAAATATGTGACCACAAAACCAGTCACAAGGGTAAATAAAGCTGAATAAATTAGCTTTCCGTTGATGTATGGTTTGTTAGGAGAGGACAGTATTTGAAAATCTGGAATCTCGGGGTGCAAAAAAATCTAAATATTGAGAAAATATCCTTTAAAGTTGTCCAAATGAAATTCTTATCAATGCATATTACTAATCAAAAATAAAATTTAGATATATTTACAGTAGGAAATTTACAAAATATCTTCATGGAACATAGTGCTGGGCGGTATGACCAAAAAAATATTTCACGATATTTTATATACGCAAAATTATACCGGTTTCACGGTACAATGATTTTTTTTCATGCATGACCGGGTGTTAACCACATTTTCTACTGATTGAGAGGGGAATACGGCAGTATATTGACTTAGAATGACCTGTTTTACTGTCATGATGAGTGAATATTGTAGAAAAATTCCACTTTAAATAGTGACGAAACACGACTCATTTATACATGTTAACCAGGAGTCACTCTCATTTATAATCACGGCATCGTCTGATAAAATCAACATGTATCTACACTAAAGAGCGGTTGTTTTGTCTATATTACTTTTGTGTCTCATGCAGCGCATTGCCTGCGTCTGAGTAACAAACTAAACAAAACAAAAAACAAACAAGTGCATGTGATTATTAACAGACGAACTACGCTCATATTTATAATTCCAAACACTCAGTAAGCGACAGGTGCTAGGAAACACTGTTTTGTACTCATTCATTGACGAGTCGGCTGCGGTGCTTCTCTGCCGCTCACTGCACAGAACAGACGCCGAGAGAGGAGGGGGGGGGGAAACCCCCCCCCCCCACTTCTACGGGAAAGTCAGCACTGGCGAAATCCTCCAGCTGAACCATAGCTAAGCTTTATACAAGAAAGTGGCTAGGTTTGTCAGTATGATTATTCTATGGAAGAAAGCCACTAAAAGGGTCTGAAAGTTGCTAAATCTAGTGCTAAAGTCGCGCTCGTGTGTGTGAGACGCGGGAGCTGATGGCAGCGGGCGCTGGATATTTGTGGCGGTCAGTGTGGATATTGTGGATGAGTTCTTCTGTGTCATCACGTTCTAGTAGTTCTACAGCTTCAGTTTCGGAACTTTCACGCTTAGTAACACATACAGCTGTTCCCTCACCACAGTGCAGCAGTGAAAAGAGACCCCCCCAAACAGTGTCGCGTGCCGAACGTGTGTAAGGCGAGCCCCCCGATACAGATTGAGGTATTTTAAAAATTCATATCATAACAAAAATAAACACCGGTATTCGGTATGAACCGGTATACCGCCCAGCACTAATGGAACATGATCTTTACTTAACATCCTAATGATTTTTGGCATGAAAGAGAAATGTATAATTGTGACCCATCATTATTGTGGCTATTGCTACAAATATCCCCCAGCGACTTAACACTGCTTCTGTGCTGCAGGGACACATATCTTCTCTACATTCCTCCTCCGTGTAGAGAGCCGTTGTATTTCCATAAGTGAGGCTCATGGCTTCCGTCTGTGTTTGTCCTGCCTGCATTGAGTCTTTGATCATTTACACAAGAAATGCCTTCACATGATGCCCTTCGCTGCAGCTGCTTTCAGCTTAATGCACTGACATATGATATCCGAGCGCAGGAGTGTTATGAAACAATCAAACTTTGAAAAGAGCCGTGCCGTTTGCTGTCACATGTCCCGTTTACTCCGGCCAGGCCACACAGTCGCTCCCTGGGCTGCTGTGTTTTCCGTCAGAAATTCCTGCCTAGATTACCAACAAATCCTGCTCAACAGGCATTGAGCGTTATTGCAATTCATTGTGCAACATCTACATGTTGCAGCGGCCCGTTCCGTGTGGCACTGCTGGGCTTGTATTGACAAAGCAGGATTTGGTTACAAGTACAAAATGTGGTTTGCAAGCAATGCACTTTTCTCCTAAACATCTTCAGAGCTGCAGTGTGTAACTGGAAACAGCAAACTGAACTGCCATCGGTCATTATTCATATTTTAGCCAGAGACATATGTTGGACATATGCTATCTTAATGTTGGATTTGTTTCAGCTTTTGTCTTCTCCAGATGTTAACTGATGGAGTGGTGTGGGTTACTTGTGGATTATTGGGATGTTTTATCAGCTCTCGTTTGACGGCACCAATGGCACGAGGCTCCTTGCTGAGGACACAGGATGCAGAGTGCTACATTTCTCCAAACCTGATGAAGAAACACACTCATCTGATCTGGGATGACCCGAGTAAACATTAAAGGAGAAGTCCACTTCCAGAATAAAAGTTTCCTGATAATTTACTCACCTCCATGTCATCCAAGATGTTCATGTCTGTCTTTCTTCAGTCGCAAAGAAATTGTTTTTTTGAGGAAAACATTCCAGGATTTTTCTCCATATAGTGGACTTCAATAGGGACCAAAGGGTTGACGGTCCAAATTGCAGTTTCAATGCAGCTTCAAAGAGCTCTACACGATCCCAGCCGAGGAATAAGGCCTTATCTAGTGAAACGATCGCTCATTTTCTTATTACACTTTTTTAACACAAATGCTCCGCTACATTAGTTCTGTCGTGCGCGTGCGTTGTCTTTATTAGGTGATGTTGGAATAGGTCAGGGATGATGTAGGCAGAAGTACGAACCAGGGTTAAAAGACAACAATGCAAAAAAGGCATTGCCTTTCCAGAAAGGTAATAAACAACGGCATGTCGGCAGATTTTATAGTTGGAGGGAAAATGAGCTGGCCGTCTTGTAACCGAAGTACAAAGACGAAGGAAACCACGCGTGCCTTTCCAACAGGGATTAATAATGGTGAAGAAGCGACACGCAGAGCGAGAGCAAGCGCCGACGCATGTGGTTAAAAAGTGCATAAATAAGATTTTTCAGAAAAATGGGGGACACATCTGATCGTTTCACCCCGATTAAGGCGCTATTGCTCGGCTGGACGTTGTAGAGTCTTGGCAAGCGAATTGAACGGCAGTTTGGACCTTCGACACGTTGAGCACCATTGAAGTCCACCTCATATGAGAGAACAAATCCAGGAAGTTTTCATCAAACTTAAGTTCTTTGCGACTGAAGAAGAAAATAGAACATCTGTGGATGAATGGAGGGGAGTAATATGATCAGGAAAACGTTTATTCTGGAAGTTAGTGCTGGGCAACGATTAATTGCATCCAAAATAAAAGTTTTGTTTACATAATATGTGTGGGTGTACGGTATATTCATTATGTATATATAAATACACACACATACAGTTTATATTTTGAAAATATTCACATGTATATATTTATATTCATATAATTTATATTATATATATTTAATATACAAATATAACATAATTTCCTTAAATGTATACATGCGTGTGTCTATTTATATATACATAATAATACAACAAAGTACACACACATATATTATGTAAACAAAAACTATTATTAAGGTTTGACAGCACTATCTGGAAGTGGACTTATCCTTCAAGCAATGGTTTACTTGTGTGTAGGCTGAAAGTAACAGAATAATGAGGTTTTGACTTTAGGTCACTGGAGTTTACTCCTAAAAGCAGAACTTTCCTCTAACGCCTCCTGAGCTGTTTGCGAGTCTGAACTGAAGGGAAACTGGGTCATGATGTTCTCGCATGGGAGTGTTTGTGCATCTGGAGGAGCTTGGGACTGTTTCCCTACCACCTCTGTCGCTTTGTTTTGCGGGGGGCTGATGTCATGTCGTTTGTGTGTGTGTGTGTGTGTGTGTGTGTGTGTGTGTGTGTGGTGTGTGTGTGTGGGTGTCTTTGTCCCCTCACAATGAGTCTGACCTGTTTTCACAATTGAGCTGCTCCTGCTCGTTTGTATTTACTGCAGGCCTATGGAGTGGTTCTCACTGCTGCAACTCTTCAAGAGAGAGAGACTGACTTCAGCCAGACTCATGCGTTTACACGCTACAGCAGTGCAACGGCTGGTTTCATTCGATGCGAGAGCACAGTTACACAGAAGGTGTGGTTCTCTTTGTCAGGTTACGGCTTGCATTCGGTTCCTCTACCATCAGCGCACAAACAGATCCTGCTCATGCTGTTCTAATGTTAAAGTAATGGGCTTTCTCAAGGCGAGTAATGCAGTCTTCTAGAAAGACTCCATTTGTACATTTTGTTGTTGAGCGCAGCAGTCGAGCACCAAAATCTGAAAGTTCTCATTCAGAAATGATTTTTAGTAATAACCATTTAAATACAAAACCTAATGTGCTTCTGAATCGGTGTGATTTTTCACATTCATTAAAGAGTTCAGGAGCCAAATTACTGGTGAAGAACTACATTACCCATGTTCTGAGAGAGAGATCCACCAATCAGATGCATTGCTTTTATCACATACATCATGACAAAAGAACTCATTAAAACAAAGCACAATGAGTCAGTCACTTTACCTACACTCTCTAATCACTCTCAAATGTGCTTTACACTACTGGTCAAGTTTGGGGTCAGTAAGATTACATTTCTTTTTCAAAGAAACATACTTTTATTAAGCAATTACCATTACATTTATAATGTTACAAAAGATTTCCATTTTAAATAAATGCTGTTCCTTTGAACTTTCTGTTCATCTGTGAATCCTGAAAAATAAAATTGATCACAGTTTCCACAAAAATATTGTGCAGCACAAGTGTTTTCAACATTGATAATAATCAGAAATGTTTCTGAGCGTCATATTATATTGATTTCTGACGATCATGTGACACTGAAGACTGGAGTAATGATGCTGAAAATACAGCTGCGCATCACAGAAATACATTACAGTTTAACAGATATTCACAGAAAACAGCTACTTTAAACTGAAAATAATATTTCTCAATATTACTGTATTGTAGGTGTGGGTAATGTGTGCAAAAAAGTCATGATATGCTTACTTATGGTTGATAAGGATAAAGCACAATATGCACACTTGGAATTATAATAAAAATAAAATCTAATTCTTCCTCTTCGGGGAGGATTGATATTTCTATGTTATTGTTCTGAGGAATGGCCAAACACACGAGCGGAGTTAATAATTACTCTGTGGGTGTGTTGTTGAGGCTGTGAGGATCTGCTGCTGCTGCTGCGTTATGTCACGAGTAATAACATGCAAATATTTCTAATTCTTTATCGCTTTCTGCTTCTGAGAGCATTTTTGAAATTGATCTTGCCCTAGCAACTGCATTAAACGCACTGAAACCACACATCACTGACAGCAAACGGTGTAGTTTGTCATTGATTTTGTCGTGTGTGTGTTCATAGAGCGAGCCGTTAGTGTCAAGAGCTCAGTGAAACACATCTTCCCATTCCTGAACAAAACATTCATGCTGTCCATGTTTGATTATTAATGCCTCCTCACGTCAGAGTAACCGATAAGAGCTTTAATAATCCTTACGAATATATGTCAATCAGCACATAAGGTTGAAACATGAGCGTCTAATGATAAAAACAGAGGTTTTGTGTCGGCAAGCATCTCCTCGAGGGCTCTTGGGTCGTTTGAGCAGCACACGTATGTGAACCCGGCCTTTCGGCTCAGAGGTCAGAGGTCACTGAAGTCTGTTGTTGCGGCACACAAGCTGTTGTCCTGACGGATTCCAGAAAGAAAAGACTAGCAGTGAGGGGAAATATATAGACTGCAGGAATAAAAGAAGTGCAAGGTCTGTGCTCCTCTCTGATTTCATTATGATAGAAAACATCACTAGTAGAGCTGATATATCACTATATATGAAAAACAACAATACATCCATGATATCCTTAACAAACTTTCTAAATAGTAGCTACTGGATATGAAAGCCTACATCTAGCTGATCTCCACAGCTGCTCTGAGAGTCACGTCACCAGTTGTTATCATTTGATGAAATCAGTTTTATTTTTATGTTTCTGGATGAAGTACAAATGTATTATTGGTGATAATCAAATGAGAGTATTAACACAATGTAATTGATCTTTTAAAATGTAATCAGATTAGTTTTGAATATATTTCTTGGCAAGTCCTGAAGTCACAGGGCCCTAATAAATCTATAAACACAGAATTTGGGAAAGAAACCGCTTTACTGGTTGTATTGCATTGCAAAAAAATAGCTGTAGAAATAAACTGTAATATATTCTGTCAAGTAATTCTTGCCTTCACTCACTCGTTTAATCTGCGAGGAACATCCCACTCGTGAACTCAGTCAGTAATGTGAATGAAAACAGCTGAGAAATAAATAATCTGTGTATCATTATATTAGATTGGTGCATCGGGTCTTAAAGGGGCAGCGGCCCTTTAAATACCTGCTGCTGTCTGTCAGTAATGTTAATCAAACAACAAAACTCAGCTTTAACAGATTATTCTATATTTCATTTATACAGTGAACACTGTGCAGTGTTATTTTACACTTATTACATTTCTGTACCGAATACTAATGCAATAGTTGACTTTATTTTATTATATTTATGTATGCTTGTAATTTGTGCATTTGTTATTTGTTTTACTGACTGTTCATGTGTGTTTTTAACAAACTTGTATGTATTTGACAGTTTAAGTGCAATAAGACGTGAAAGAGAACTTAGTTTAGTACTCGCATGCCGTGTGACAGCCGCTTTCTGTTCTATATCAGGTCTTTAAACTGATATGGCTTTAAAACGCATGATTTCAGCATGATAATCAGAATCAAACAGATGCTTTTAGCAGAGTATCTGAGATACCAGCTGTAAAGGCGCAGCTCTATTCTGGAAAAGGGGGCGGGGAGCAGCAGCTCATTTGCATTTAAAGAGACAGGCCCGAAAACAGTGTGTTTCTGCTTCCACTCAAAATAGGCATTTTCAAAATGATATAATAAATGATCTGTGGGGTATTTTGAGCTGAAACTTCTCACACACATTCTGGGGACACGTGAGACTTGGATTACGTCTTGTAAAAAGGGGCATGATGGGTCTCCTTTAAGTAATAAATGTAAAGCAAAGTTACATTGATATAAAATGTTTTCTTTTCTTGCCGATCTGAAAAGTGATCTGATCCGTGACTCAAAAACCACAATATGATCTGAACCGTGAGTTTTTTGATGCATTGAACCGCTACTCGTCCAGATTGCCAAAGTGAGATGCTGTGGGCTTTTTGAATAGATCACTAGTTAACTGGCACTCCTGCGGTTAACCAGCGGCTTCTTGTCTGCTGCTTCACCACATCAATGCTTCCACCGTGATGATCAAACTCAATGCTTTATTCAGTGATGGCTACAAAAATCATGCGGAATCCATTCTAAGTGTCGTTTAAAAATGTTACATTGAAATGCTTATGCTGTTTTCCTCATTTTAGGCGAATGGTAACATAAACTATAACATAACACAAGTGGGAGTATGGAAAATAACAGAAATAACTGAAATTCATACCATTTTATTGATCGCCAAAAATAAGGTCAGTCATTTCAGGCCTTTAGTTTTAAACAATCTGAGGCGCTGGTATTCAGTCAAGCATATAATCAATATTACATATTGGATTTTTAAGTAGCTAATATTTAAACTTGTGAAGTTAATTTGTTAATCGCGGTCCAGACAGGCGTACAGCATAGATACTGACAGTGCATAGAAACAGATACAATTACATTCGGTCAGATCACATTTGAAAATATGCAAATATAGTTGCACTAATATTACCATGATAAAGCATTTGGATTTGTGCAGCACAAACAACTGACATGTTTATTCCCATCATGCTTGAAATGATTGCTGTTGAACTATTAGTAAAGCAGAGCTGCCCGTGTTTCTTGTTCTGTAATTTATGCACTAACATCTGGTCTGGTCACACTTTAGTTTGGGGACCAATTTTCACTAATAACTATTAACTACGATTTTTTACTTTCTTTAACTCCTAAGTTGCGTTATTAATAGTTAAGGTAGTAGTTAAGTTATGTATGGGGTGGATGAAGGGTTCTAAAATATGCTCATGCAAAATATTACATTGATATGTGCTTTATAAGTATTAAAGGGGTCATATGATGCGATTTGAGTTTTCCTTTCTCTTTGGAGTGTTACAAGCTGATTGTGCATAGATAAGATCCCTACAGTTGCAGAGACTAAAGTCTCAAACCCAAAGAGATGATATTTATAAAATGTAAGACTCGTCACGCCTACCTAAAACACCTCGTTCTAACACGCCCCCACATGTCTACATCATATGTGAGAAGACGAGTAAAAAGACCAGTATAAGCATGTTATTTTTTTTGAATCCGTTTAATTTGTTCCCCACTGAAGGCAACAAATGCCTGGGTGATACTGGGTGTTAATGTGTAGTCCGTCTTTCAGGCCGGACAGGGGCATCATCACCTTAGGGTGAGGGGCGTAACCATTTCGTCACACGTTGAGGTATTCGGCCATAACAACGCACGTAGGTGCTCAATCACAGCACACTGCTTTTCAGAATGATGAGCTTTGTAAAATTCGACGTGTTTCAAAAAGGCGGGGCATTGAGGAGAAAAATAATGTACAGTATGTGGAAAAATAATGTGTTTTTTAACCTTAAAACACAGAAACACATTTCATTACACCAAATACAAAATAATGTGCAACGTAATTTGATGTAAGACATTACATCTTTATTTATTATTAATTTGTAATTATAGGGAATTGATGATTATTAATTTATTCAGGGTTTTTTCTAGAACTCGGGTCTGAATGTCCCACGTCCACCTGATCCAACCATTCCAAATTTGTTAGTTTTACTTCAAATCAAG
>JADLZN010006816.1:0-29113 GCA_018155175.1 Sinocyclocheilus anophthalmus
ACATTTTTACACTTTATTGATTTGTATTGAGTTGCAACTTGATATTTTACTTGTTACTTGAGGCTATGTAATTGTAAATAGGTGAATTTTTGTAAATAAAAGCTTTTGTAAATAAAAATAAAAAAATCAGATAAACATGCTTACCTTTAATTTTGTTAGACAAACCCAGAAGAGAGAGAAAGCTAATAATAGTTTGTTAATTGGGCTGACAGTAGGCCTAAATTAAAATTACTAAAAACACGCCTGTGTTCAGCTTCATAATTTTGGTATAATTGAAAAAAGTAAAATTAATTGTATTAAATAAAATGCATTTTAATTAAAAAACATTTACACTGGGCCCCCAATAACATAGTTAATGGCCTTGTATCATATGTATTGTACTAGTAGTAGATCTTTAAAAATACCTGTAGGACAAACACTCCACAGCTGGTTGCATCTTGTTGAACTGCATGCTCTATTTGGCCAATTTTCCAATGAATATTGACCAGTTGTTCTTTTCCTAGGCGATTCAACCTCATTCTGAAGTACTGTCTGTTGGACAACAGTTTAATTCAGACATCCTGTGAAATTGTTCTAATTTCTCATATTATTAATTAATGTGATGAAAAAAGACTTACTGAAATTTTTGGGATGCATTCATCAGCGTCTCAACATCGGTTTCAGCACTTGCTGGATCCACAACGAAAATTGTGCCAGACAGAACATGCAGGTACTAACAGAACACAACACATTCAACTGAATATTCATTTAAACATCTTGTTGACATTTTTATATGCTAGTATGTTCTGTTAAAATGATATATTGATTAAAAAATTGTTTTAATATGAATTTGTAGTGTTTACCACAAACATCCAGTGGTTGCTTCTTATATTGACAAATGAGATGATTCCGCCAAACAACTCAAAATTAACCTGTATAACATAATAAATTCATGAGTTTATATTTAAAAAGTACATCAAACATACTACCGTATTTCAGAATATATAAATTGTTTTATAATGTACTTACATCTTTCAAACCCTGTTTAGCCACTTGGTCTCTCTGTCCATGCAATATCACACCAGTGGTATAGTGGTTGAGTTGGTACAAGTTCCCAGACCTGTCAAACTTGTTTAAGACTGACCGAATGTAACTCTCCATGACCTTAATGATTTCACAGTACAGCAATGCTAAGGTTTGTTGAAATTTCTCAAGTGAAAGAAAATATTTTTTATAAAATCATAATATAATATAATATAATGAGATTATATTAAGATTGCTAATGTAATATAATTTTTCAACTACTTTGAAAGAGATCTAAAAGTATGAGTGAGTGATGTGATGGCCACTTATGGCAACCCAGAATTAAAAATTAAATTAATTTAAAGATTAAAAGGATAGGTTTGGGTTTACAATTAATGCAACACTGCACTTACTTCTCCACATAATCTCTCATGTGGTTGGAGAGTCAAAAACTCTGTGTGCCGTAAAATGATGTCGAATTTGTACTGGTCAGCCCTAATAATAGCAACAATCTGTTCGCTGTCTTCACATTCCCAGAGTGTTTGGACCTGTAAAAGATCTGTCAGTAGAAGCTTAAGTACTGCAAAATTGTATTTATTGTAAATATTTACCTCTTCAGAAACACGTTCTACTGAAACATATTTTTCGTGTTTTGTTTCAGTAGCCTTTTTTAGTGGAGTCTTTTTAAACTTGGTTTCAGGTTTGGGAATGTCACTTTGTAGGGGAGTTTTGACCTAGAAAATTTTTTATTTGTTAGATGAACAATAATTTCGAAACTATTTTTAAATCTCACACTTTAATTATCTCTTCAGCAATGCCTTCTTCAGAGACATCTACTTTTTCTGTACCTTGAATTGCTGTCTTTTTTGTAGTTCGACATTTGTATTTCCGTTTGGGAATGTGACATGTTAAAAAATTATATTAGGTGCAAAGTCACTAAAGAACATTTTTACTTATTATTATTTTTTTTTACCTTTTCAGAAACACCTTCTTCTGGAACAGCAGGAACACTGAAAACGGTAGGTGCTGTTTTTGCCATTTTTGGTTTTGGGATTTCAGGTGGTTCACTGTAAAAGTGAGATTTTCTTTTGTGTCTGACTTTGTGTCTTTTGCCTTCTCTTTTAGCCCAGTGCTCCTCTGCAAAGATCATGTTGGATGATGGTCTTCGAGGTCTAATTAACAGATCTTCGGGAAGGTTGTTCCGTAGAATGTACTCGAAATATCTCCCCTTTAAAGATCCATACATAATCCTAATGAACTCTGCTGGCCTGAGATGTTTGTGTTTGGAAAGTATGGAAGTTTTTACGATCCCAAACCATTTTTCAACGTGACAATTAGTGTCTCTAGTGTTGCTGTTTGGAGGTGAAGAAAGTGCCTCTGCCTTGTCACTGGAATATCTTTTGAGATTTCCCAGTAGAACCCCGCTCCAAAGTGGGTATATGGCCATATAATTGTCCATAAGGTATCCAATCATATCAGGACAGTAATAAGGATTGTCATCACTGTGTTGCCGTTTCTCCTCTTTCAGGACAGATATGACATCACTGTAAGCTTTCCTGAACACTTTGGTGAACGGGGAGCAGCCAACAATTGTTTTTGATGTGGTTTTGTCTATCTCCCACTTGTCTTGGACATCATCTTCAAAGATGTGTTCCACAGTGGCATCTTTGTCCATGATAAGATTCTCCAAAAAGGCAAGACTTTTTGCCACACTCTCGCTGGCATGTGTTGCAAGCAAAACCATACACAAGTGCCTAAAAATAGCAAGAGCTTCACCAAGGGAGACAGAATTTTGCAACCTGGCAAAAACATAGGTAGCAAATTTTTTCAGACTTTCATCTGCTGTCTTTTTTTTAAATGTGGATGACACAGATTTGATAACGTGGGCTGCACACAGGTGCAACACAGTTGATGATTTAATATCAGCCCAGGTTTTTTGGTTTTGGCAGATAGCAAAGGCTCTTTCCAGATATGCAGGCACACTTTCTTTATTGAAGGCTAAAAGTACTGCCTGCATAATAGCCCAGCTGTGGTCAGTCTCAATCTGATGAATGTTGGTGCTTGTGTATTTTGAAAGCCTCAACAGAAACTGCATCAACCAGAATGTGATCGGTGGAATGGAATGTTCACTAGAAAGCATTTCACAGACTGGCAGCGGTGGAGCATCTCTTCCTTCACCTGGCAAGGTTAGTGCGTAGTATAGGATGTTTTTTTTTTTATGTGGAATTTGTGAAATCACACTTCCTGTTGCATCTAAGTAAAGTGCAATTGGGGATTTTTGTTTTAACCTGTTAACCAATATGCTGATTCCTGTCTCCGTGTACAGATGAGCCCCAAAAGGATCCACTTGGAAATGCTGGACGTATCCTGGTGTACAATAGGATGCAGTGTCACACTCTCTTATTATTGACTGTGTTAGCTGTGTCTCAAGCAGAATGTTGTCATGAAGTTGTATGGCTTTTTTAATTTCATGTGAAATCACTTTGAGGATGTTTTTATTGAGGCTATGAGTGATGTTTCCAGCAAGCAGTTCTTCAACAGGTGTGTTTTTAAGCCTGTCGTAGTACTCTGTGCTCACTCCTCGAAGCACACCTTTTGCAATTCTCCCCCTTCTGACATTACTGGCAGGTCGGAAGCGGTTATCTGTTTTTTGATGCAAAATCTGGCCAGCACGGCATACAGTCACAGGTATGACTGCTTGATATTTTGATGGTTTATTTTTCATTGTAAATGAATACCTTGCACAACAGCTTGGAAAAACACATCTAGCACGTACAGAAAGATAAGCACAAAGATGTTTTCTGCTCCCTACAGATCGTACATGCTGGTATGTGAATCGAAGAGGACAGCATGGATTTTTCTTCCGAAACTGCTTATACATATAGTGAGTCCATGGCTGTCTTAGTTTATTTGAACCTTTAAGGGGTTGCATTTTCCTCCAAACAGTAGGGTGAAGTATGATTTGAAATTTGGTTGGGATCTGTGGCACGTTTCTATATGATTTTTCCCCCGTTCTGTTTCTGTTAGCCCTGTTTTTTGTCTTTTGTGTCGTCAGTTCAGAGTGATAGTGGCTCTCACTTGAAGGCATTTCAGCAATATTTTCTATCACCTGAAAGCTCTCGGACTCTGTGTCTGTCTGTCCACATCCCTTAAAAATAAATGCACCCTCCTCTCCATCTTTAACTACTTCTTTGTTCGGATTGTTTGTGGGCTTGATTTGTGGTTTTTCCTGTGGTTTATTTTCATTTTTGTTTGCTTTCCCCTCCAGTGCAGTTCTAATATTTCTTCTGTTGTATGTCCATATAATGAAAAGCCATTGTCTGTTCTTAGGAGTGTTTTCTCTGAAGATACTGTTAGCTAATCGATGCCATATTTGGGAGTTGTATGTAGTGTCTGCATGAAGTATGTTTTCAGTTTGGAAAAAGGTTTCAATTATCTCTTTACCTCCAGCAGTGTTCCACAGATCTTTTCGAGAAGCTCCTTTACCTCTTTTAGATTTTGTCATCCTAGAGTGTTGTTTTTCTTTCACTTTTTTTTTCTGCATTGGTGTGTCTAGACCCCACTGTGACAGTTAAAATATAGAGGTAGCAGTCAATTAAAAAAATCATAGAAAATTAGCAAAAGCATGCAAGCGTTTGTGTTAATCCATTACAGGTGACAGTCTTACATTAACTGTCACCTGTAATGCTTTAACACAAAACACTTACAGGCCTTTGCTAATTTTATATCATGAACACCAATTTTCTACCTGAACACCAATGCGGACATCTTGGTGAAAAAACTAGGATTTTGTTGTATTTTAAATTTGTATGCTTTTCAAATGTATATGGTGTGTGTGTTTGGGATATATATTATATATATCTATATATATATATATACACACACATATATATATATATATATCTATATATATATCTAGAATTTTATGTTTTTATTGTTCTGTATCTATTCATTGTTGCCTTTGTATGTGAAAGACTTATGCATTGTGGAGAACTTTTTGTTTTGTTTGACTGCTGACACTGTCCCTGATTGTGTATAACTGTTTTTCTAAATAAACTTTAATTGACACGTGCCATTACCCTTTTTTTTTTTTTTTTTTTACAAAGGTCACAAACATTAAAATTAAAAGAAGAAATGCATGGAAAAAGTTTTTTTTTCTAGCATTGACCATTGCAGGACCATTGCATCTTCCAACACTAGTTTCATATGTCTTAAAGTTTACAAATGCACACAGAGAATGCTATACATAGTACATGTTTAATTGTATGATTAAAATGTGTTAAAATAGAAGGGCATTGTGGCAAAATTAACAATAAAATATTTCTAATTCATAATAAAAAACAGAAATATTAAATATATTAAGGTAAATATTTTTCCATTTTCATGACTTAACAGTGTCAGGAACATCATGCAAAAGATAAGTTGTAAGAGTAAGTACATAAAATGCATAGAAAATTTCTGTTGTTGCATATTTTTCTAAATACAACTGTATTATACACATCAAACACCGCAGACCTGCGAATTCGAATTACTTTGTCAGGGTCAGTCTCTACACGTTAAATGTGCAATTGAAATTGTAGAGATTTAAAGAAGTTTTTAACTTTTTTATTCTGCCTGATAACCTTTGTAATCCATGGTAACATGGCAATTGCCAGTTATGACAAGTATAAAAAAAAAATAAAATATATTTATATATATATATAAATATATATATAATATAATATATATTATATATATATAATGTTTTTTTTTTTTTTTTTTTTTTTTTTTAAGAATAGGATAATGGAAACCATTTGTAAAATAATGAAGTAGCTCTTACAGTTAGGCTATATGAAAAGTGTCTAAAATTGGCTGTCAAAATGGATTACAGTATTTCAGAAAGACGTTCTCTCGTGACTGCTGAAGTGTGAAAAACCTGTCATGATGAAAATAACACTGTCATAATAAACAATAACGCACACGTATTAGCAGAAAGATCCAGCAACAGATGCGGAAAATGTAACCAAAAGCGTTCTCTTTAAAGCTTTAAAATTATATGCTAATACGTTTTTATTTTGATTTATTTCTTTTTGCCTTTCTTTGTTTTACCACAAGTGTAGCAGCATCCTTCTACTTAATCCGTATATAATCCATGCATATTATAAAATCATGCCAGTTCCGGTCTTTAGGCAGCAGAGTTGCAGGTAGTCATGTGCATAGGCTTTTGCTATGATTGTCCTTTTTCTTGATTTTCAACATATCTGTATCTAACGTGACCGTCAGGTATTAAAGTGAAAAAAACTAAACAACCAACGTTTTTGAAGGAAATAGAGGCACATGACTAGAACAAAGCGGCCAATCAGTATTGGGAACTAATTTTCTGGGGAACTCGCTAAAGGCTGGCTGCTAAATTTGCTAAATGACGTTGTGATTGCGCGATGACATAATTATATAACCGCGACTGTATCATTGTGTATAATATGCAATAAGATTGGTCAAATTAGTTGGCCATTTTTGCGAAAATATGATTTGAAGTGTTAATTTACATTTGTTTATAAAAGTAATAGAAACATATATTCTTTGTATAAAAATAACATATAAACAATGTTGTATGATCACATTTTTATTTTAAATGCAATACTGAAATACTGAACAGTTACACATTTTTCAAGGATTCCATTTGATCAATTTTTTTATTAGTAAAACTACACATTCAGAACAATTGTCATTTTAAGCAGTGTAGGCTACTTAATATGCTAAATTCTAACAAAAGTCCATAAATAGGGCACAATGTACTGTTTTATGAAGGAATTTTCTAAATTGACTTTTCACAAGTGGTCTACCTGTGTTTGTAATTACACATTGCATTGTTTTACAGTCACATGAAACGTCTGTAAACCTACAGACAATGTCTTCGCAGACAATTATCAGTAGGCTACCTTTTCATTTTTTTCTACATATTGTTTTCTTACATACCTGATCCACAGTTATATATACAAACTAATAACAAGGTGTACCATAAATGAAGTTGTTATTGAACAATTGCAATTAGCAACTTAATTTACATATGATGTGTGCACTGCTAGGCCTGCCTCTGTCCATCTGTCGCCACTCCAGGTTGATGTGCTGCTTGGCTGGCTAGCTGTTCAATGGCTTCTTGTTTTTGTGTAATTGTATGTAAAAAATAAATGTAATTATTAATAAATTAAATAAATAAAAAATACATGTAATTGTGCAACATTAATGTCTATATAAAATACCAACAATATAATGCACCAATCATGTTTTTTCATGGCCAATTCAGATTATTTATTTATTTATTTAACAACCATTGGGCGATTATGATTTTTTAAAGCAAATGAAATTAATAGTTTAATTTGCTCTATAACATGATAATGAGCTACCAGTTGATCACGATTGATGGGTTAGCGACCATTGTAGCAACAAAAATCCTGTATAGCGCTACATATAAATATGTACCTACAGGGTTGTGTACAGTTTTTTTCCACAAACTAATACTTTTAGTAGGTTATATATTTGAATATATGTATAAACATTATCACATGATGATTACTGTTATAATTACCTAGGCTTACTGTGGTGCGATATCAGTCACCTGAAGAAAGCATTGCTATAACGTTAACTGTCTTTTAAAATGTGTATTGTAGGCTACTGTTTTTTCATTGTGTGTTTTTGCTAAAGGACCCAGTGTCTGGAAATAAAGTTGAATGAATGCATGAATTAATTATTGTGTTTTTTATGTGAATGAATTTATCTATTTTCCTGTTGATATTTTAGTGTTAACCCTTTCATGTGTGCTTATTTCAGCTTTGTGATTGATGTGCGAGGATACTACAGCTGGTGTGACATGACCAGGAAGTTACATAGGCCTAGATTGGTATATTTGAACAATTCACCAAAAATAGCCAAAATCATATTTCCAAAATCCAAGTCGTGTAAGATGTGTGTCAGGTGTGTGTGAGGATATCACAGCTGGTGTGACATCATCGGGTCACATGACCAGGAAGTTATATAGATTGGTATATTTGAAAAATTCACCAAAAATAGGTAAAATCATATTTCCAAAATCCAAGTCTTGTAAGATGTGTGTCAGGTGTGTGTGAGGATATCACAGCTGGTGTGACATCATTGGGTCACATGACCAGGAAGTTATATAGATTGGTATATTTGAAAAATTCACCAAAAATAGCCCAAATCATATTTCCAAAATTCAAGTCGTGTAAGATGTGTGTCAGGTGTGTGTGAGGATATCACAGCTGGTGTGACATCATCGGGTCACATGACCAGGAAGTTATATAGATTGGTATATTTGAACAATTCACCAAAAATAGCCCAAATCATATTTCCAAAATCCAAGTCGTGTAAGATGTGTGTCAGGTGCGTGTGAGGATATTACAGCTGGTGTGACATCATCGGGTCACATGACCAGGAAGTTATATAGATTTGAATATTTGAACAATTCACCAAAAATAGCCCAAATCATATTTCAAAATCCTAAATTCGTGTAATGTGTGTCATGTGGTGGTGAGGATAATACAGTGGGTGTTGAAATATGAGGTCACATGACCAGGAAGTTATATAGATTGGTATATTTGAACAATTCACCAAAAATAGCCCAAATCATATTTCCAAAATCCAAGTCGTGTAAGATGTGTGTCAGGTGTGTGTGAGGATATCACAGCTGGTGTGACATCATCGGGTCACATGACCAGGAAGTTATTTAGATTTGTATATTTGAACAATTCACCAAAAATAGCCAAAATCATATTTCCAAAATTCAAGTCGTGTAAGATGTGTGTCAGGTGTGTGTGAGGATATCACAGCTGGTGTGACATCATCGGGTCACATGACCAGGAAGTTATATAGATTTGTATATTTGAACAATTCACCAAAAATAGTCCAAATCATATTTCCAAAATCCAAGTCGTGTAAGATGTGTGTCAGGTGTGTGTGAGGATATTACAGCTGGTGTGACATCATCGGGTCACATGACCAGGAAGTTATATAGATTGGTATATTTGAACAATTCACCAAAAATTGCCCAAATCATATTTCCAAAATCCAAGTCGTGTAAGATGTGTGTCAGGTGTGTGTGAGGATATCACAGCTGGTGTGACATCATTGGGTCACATGACCAGGAAGTTATATAGATTGGTATATTTGAAAAATTCACCAAAAATAGGTAAAATCATATTTCCAAAATCCAAGTCTTGTAAGATGTGTGTCAGGTGTGTGTGAGGATATCATAGCTGGTGTGACATCATCGGGTCACATGACCAGGAAGTTATATAGATTGGTATATTTGAACAATTCACCAAAAATAGTCCAAATCATATTTCCAAAATCCAAGTCGTGTAAGATGTGTGTCAGGTGTGTGTGAGGATATCACAGCTGGTGTGACATCATTGGGTCACATGACCAGGAAGTTATATAGATTGGTATATTTGAAAAATTCACCAAAAATAGGTAAAATCATATTTCCAAAATCCAAGTCTTGTAAGATGTGTGTCAGGTGTGTGTGAGGATATCACAGCTGGTGTGACATCATCGGGTCACATGACCAGGAAATTATATAGATTTGTATATTTGAACAATTCACCAAAAATAGCCAAAATCATATTTCCAAAATCCAAGTCATGTAAGAGTGTGTCAGGTGTGTGTAGATATCTACAGCTGGTGTTGACATCATCGGGCACATGAACCAGACGTTATATAGATTGGTCAGTATTTGGAACAATTCATAACAAATGCACACAAATAGTAAATGTTTTTACATCAAGTTGTTTATTATATAATACATGTTGTATAAATCCATTGTAGGTGTTGAGCTCTTCGTTAAACAACACAAGTTTGGCGTCGCTTTCTTTTCATTAGTGACATCAGGGTTTTGCTGGTACATATTTATAACAGCTAGTATAATCAATAACACGTTGCTACTGTCTTAATCTATACTTCATTTATTTGCTAACATAAACTACACATGTAAAAGAGTCACATTTTTTGTGTTTTTATGGAATAAAGCACATATTTAACCAAGTTTATTTTGGATTGCACTTTTGAGATACTCCCTAACTTGACGTGCCCAAGTAAAGATAGTTGTGATTACTTTTTCCCTTCAGATGCTTAGAACAATTACATCATTTAATAATATTATTATTAATTTTGATATTATACTTTTAAATGTGATCTGAACGAGATACAGCATGATCCATTAGTATTATGCGATTACATATAAATTAATGCTGAAGAAAAGATCGAATGTCTAACGAATGTCCAACATAAAACCAACTTAACCGCAGTTTTGAACATCATGAGGTAAACCCTTTTCGTTCATGTTCAAATACCGGGATCGCGCGTACTGACCTCACATTAACGCCACTGCAAGTTAAGCACATAATTTTAATTAAAAGTTATGCCACAAGAAGCGTTATCTAACGTCTGTGTCTAGCTCGGTTTTTGAACTTATTATATTATGTTTCAGTTTGTAAATGCACTGTCTGCAGGTATCTTGACACTGCCTGCAGAAATACAGCATAGACCAAAGTTTTCAGCTTTTCTGGGCTGTAAATCGTGAGCACATTGTGAGTGAGGTAAGTGTTGGCATCTTTACTCTGATCTTATCTCTGAAGCTGCTACGGCTGTACTCTGAGCTGCACTCTGAAGCTTTTACCTCTGAGCTGGGACTCTGAGCTTTATCTGAGCGTACTGGCTGTACCGAGCTTTCCTCGATCTTTACTCTGAGCTGAGCTGTACTCTGAGCTTTACTCTGAGCTGTCCTCTGAGCTTTACTCTGAGCTGTATCTCTGAGGCTGTAATCTGAAAGCTGTACTCTGAGGCTGTACTGAGCTTACTCTGAGCTGTACTCTGGCTAGGTCTCTGAGCTTTACTCTGACTTTACTCTGAGCTGTACTGAGCGGTACTCTGACTGCACTCTGAGCTTCACTCTGATCTGTACTCTGAGCTTTACTCTGAGCTGTCCTGGCTGTCCCTAGCTGTACTCCTGATTCTTACTCTGATCTGTACTCTGAGTTTTTGTCTTTACTCTGACTTTACTCTAGCTTTACTCTGATCTTTACTCTGAGCTTTACTCTGAGCTGTACTGATGTCTGTACTCTGAGCTGTACTCTGGCTGTACTCTGAGCTGTACTCTAGCTTTACTCTGATCTTACTCTGAGCTGGACTCTGAAGCTGTCCTCTGTAGCTTTACTCTGAGTGTACGAGCTGTACTCTGAGTGTACTGAGCTGTACTCTGAGCTGTACTCTGAGCTTACCTCCTGATCTGTAGCTCTGCTTTACCTCTGATTTACTCTGAGCTTTACCTCTGAGCTGTACTCTGAGCTTTCCTCTGAGCTTTACTCTGCCTGTACTCTGGCTGTACTCTGAGCTTTAACTCTGATCTTTACTCTGAGTGTACTCTGAGCTGTGACGCTGGAGCTTACTCTGAGCTGTCCTGAGCTGTACTCGAGCTTACTCTGAGCTTTACTCTGAGCTGTACTCTGACTTTACCTCTGAGCTGTACTCCTGAGCTTTACTCGTAGCTTTACTCTGAGCTTTACTCTGACTGTACTCTGATCTTAACTCTGAGCGTACTGAGCTTTATACTCTGAGCTGTACTGAGCTGTACTCTGTATGCTGTACTCTGAGCTTTACTCTGAGCTGGACTCTGAGCTTTACTCGTGACTGTACTTCTGAGCTTTACCCTCTGACTGTACTCTGATCTTTATTACTCTGAGCGGTACTCTGAGCTTTACTCTTATGCTGTAACTCTGAGCTTTACACTCTGACTTTACTCTGCCTGTACTCTGAGATTTACCTGATCTGTACTCGGCGCTTTACTCGGAGCTGTCTCTGAGTCTTTACTCTGGCTGTACTCTGAGCTGTACTCTGAGGCTGTACGCTGAGCTTACTCTGCGCTGTCCTCTGAGCTTTTACTCTGCGCTGTACTCTGAGCTTTACTCTGCGCTGTACTCTGAGGCGGTACTCTTAGCTTAACTCTGAGCTGTACTCTGAGCTTACTCTGGAGCTGTACTCGGAGCCTTACTCGGAGCTGTACTCTGAGCTTACTCTGAGCTGTACTCTGAGCTGTCCTGAGCTTTACCTGATCTGTATTAGCTGTACTGAGCTGTACCTCTGATCTGTACTTCGATGCTGTACTCTGAGGCTTTACTCTGAGCTTACTCTAGCTTTACCTGATCTGTAACTCTCGGCTGTACTGAGCTTTTACTCATGAGCTGTAATGAGCGCTGTACTCTGATCTTTACTCTGACTGTACTGAGTCTGTACTCTGAGCTGTAACTCTGATCTTTACTCTGACTGTACTCTGGAGCTGTAAATCTGATCTGTACTCTGAGCTTACTCTGGCTTTAACCTCCTGAGCTTTACTCTTAGCTTTACCTGAGCTGACTCTGAGCTTTACTCTGGTAAAACAGGCAGCAGAGGAATACGCCCACTGCTATTTCATCTCCAATCTACTGAAACTAGAACAAAGTATCTTTGACATAAAGAAGTCACAGAAGTACTGCATCTAAACAATAAATACAATTAAAAATCAATAAATAAAAGCAAATACAAGCAATGTTTGAAAAAGCTACATCAGCCCGACACAGTGAAATATGTTAACTACTTTACAGTTCAAAAGTTTTGGTTTGGTAAGATCTATCTATAGAAATATTTTTACCATTTTAAATGGACTGTTCTCTATTTCTGAAGTATCTATTCTGTGATCAAAGCGTATTTGTCAGCATCATTACTACAGTCTTTAGTGTCACATGATCCTTGAGAAATCATACTAATATGCTAATTTGCTGCTTCAGAAACATTTCTTATCAATGTTGAAAACAGTTGAGCTGCTTAACATTTTTCTGGAAACCGTGATATATTTTTTTTCAGGATTCTTGGATGAATAAAAAGTTTTCAAAGAACACATTATGTGAAAATCTTTGTACATATAAATGCCTTTCTATCCTATTTTGATTGATTTAATGTGTCCTTGCGGCTAATAAAAATCTTACAGAACCAAACATTTGCATGCACCAATAAGCAAGAAACAAGGACACAAAACTGAACCTTTAGTCATTTTTATAAAAAAAAAATCCAATTTCAAATATGCCAACAAAAAGCATTCAGTTCCATCTACGCACTGCAAACATGCCCAAACATCTGCTGCCCAATGTTCTACTGAAGTTTTCTCATTTTCTAGAGACCGGAGGAGATTCAACGTCACACTTTTGCAGAAATGTCTGGATCACGAAACACTCGCTTGGATCCAGTCTGAACATTCTTGCATTCTTGTGCATTAACTTAGCATTGGGAGATTCCGTTTTCCTTTGATAAAACAAAGTCCGATATAAAAGGCTGTGGTTCATTATGCAAAATTCATTTTCATTTTCCATCCAATTATATCACTGCATTTTCTCTGAAAAACAAATACTGCTCTGAAAGTAAAAATGTACCAAATAGACAGAAATATGCTCTGGTTATCAGATATGCTAAATGCAGAAAAACATATTTCTGGAGGAAGGAGGTAAAGTAAGACAAGCAAATCAGAGGCAGCCTGTTCGCAAGCCTTCTAGCTTCAGAGTCAGATTTATTAATAGAGATTACACTCAAAACCCTCCAGAGTTCACTCCAAGCCTTGGGTCACTGCGCTTCAGAGGAGAGCAGCGAGGACTGTCGTCAGCCAGAGGGGCAGAGCATCAGTCTGAGGAAGAGGCCAGAACAGGGTGCTTGTATTAGTTGGCTTTGGCTCGAAGCTGGGCTCTTTTGCCGGTGACAGCCTGGAAGCCGGTCTTGATGCTGGCTACAGAGCAGCGTGAGTGACAGGTTTCACACTGCAGGAAGTAGAGACGCGTGTCCTTCTGCAGAATTGTATCCGGTGAGCGGCAGGTGTGACAAGTCACATATTCCTCTGTGAAACACAAAGAGAAAATTCATTGTCGAAAATGAATAACTTAAACAGTAAATGCTGTGTTTTCACCTTGTTTTCTGTAAACCAAAGGAGTGGAGTGGACTGAGCTAAACGCTATCATACTACATGTACTGAAATTGAAAGGAGGTCACTACATTATTTACATGAAACTAGGGCTGCACAAGTATTACTACGATAATCAAGATTTCGAAAGCACAACTTCACATGGGAAGACGTGTCGAAATGAGGGCGAGATGCATCACTTGCACCGAATGTTATGACGATTAAGTGCTCATGGCTACAGTATGCATTAACTGCTTTTAAAGTGTTTGAAGTGCAAGATTTCATTTATTTGTACAAGGTAAAATTAAATGATGCCAAGTTACAACAAGTATGTCGGGGTATTTGACGGGGGGTGCAAATATCATCAAATGGGCCTTCATTCGTGCAAAATGTTTGACTTACTTATATATCTTCTCAAGACGTTTTCTATTTGTTTCTGTTGAAAGCGTCCCTTGATTACAAGCTGGTTATTTCCATCTATGGATCCACTAGAAGCAGGAAGACATTGCTTGCGTTACAGGAGAAATCACCTTTTCACATTTGACAGAATTCTGGAAATGCAATTAGAAGCTCACCACGTTCCTAACTCAGCTAACAGGAACGCCAAAAGATGTTTGGGCTGTCGATGCAACCTGAAGATGAAAATGTAAACATGCAAGTTTAATAGATAAAATTACACCTATAAACTAGAATCACTGGTTTGGTTATATTCACATATGGGTCAATGACAAGTAGAAGTGTCCATGCTAAAGAAAAGGAATTTATTTATTTCACACCCATTTGAGTGTATACACCTTAATCATTTTTCCTAAAAGGTGTGTATATATATATATATATATATATATAATATCTATCTGATGATTTTTCATTTTCAAAAACTGATAACTCCATTTTAACCTTTCAAAAATCAGTTTTTTTCATTGTGCATTCCAATTAATCTCAATCAAACTGCAGTTGGGTTATTTTTATATGGTGAAAATTTTTTTAAAATACGTTAACTAACAACAATAATAAAAACCAAACATGATTTTTTGGGAATTTATGTTTTTGCAAATAAACCTTCATTCATTCATTCAGTTTAATTATATATATTATATCTAATATATATATACCACAACAAGAAAACATTATTTTTATATGTATGTATTTATATTCAATATATTTAATTTTTTAATTATTATTTAAAAATATTCTTCAATAATAATAAATACAAATTACAATCTGTAATAACCATGTCTTGTTGTAAAAAGCTATTTTAAAATATTTCAAGAGACTTATCTATGTTACTTATCTATGCTTAATGAGGGTCTTTTATTATTTTTATTACGTTTTTGCATTTTATTGCACTTGATTTTGATTTCGCAGACATATGTTTGTCAAATGTCAATTTTATCCTTTTAATAAGGATTTTCTTTGTGATATTAGAACAGTTGTGTCACTCTAAATTTAATTCAGTAATTAAAAAAATATGCTTGCATCATCATTGTATGTATGATTTTTTTGTGCAGTTTTTTTTTCTTAGCATTTCAATGTTTTAATGTATTTTTGAATAAACTGGTAGGACCAATAACAAAAGCCTTGTAATTGACCCATGTATCATCTTTTGTATTATTTTATTTGGAAAAAAATAAAAACTGCAGACATGGACTAAATGTTTATACTCACAGTTTACAGATGTCAGTGAAGTTGACAAAAGATGTTTTCTTGGTCCCAACTCGGACCACCTGAGGTGGCTTCATCACAAACTTCCTCTTCTCCCCTGCCACCATATCAGGGTTCTTCTCCCTCATGATGTTAAACACCCGGCTTAACAACTGTAAAGATGCAGATATGGAAATAATGACACTCCAAATTAAAGGAAAACTATCCCATTAGCGTGGGGTAGAAGTACATCAGATGTGTGAGGAATAAGAAGGATTGCTCATCATATGAATAATCATCATACCTCATCGTAGGTGTAATCTCTCTCTGAACCAACCCATGCTGGGCCCGACTGTGAACTGAATGTAACGCCATCTGTGCTTTTATCATCCTCAATGACTACAGGGAAATATAGGTGAAGAATTCACACAATCTAATATTTAATCATCGCCAATAAAATCTTTTTCATATAGTATCTGGTATTACTGTAGCTGTTTCTGGAAAAAACATAAGAAATAACTGAGCTGCATAATTAGACTAATTAAATGAAGCATGTCTTCATACCATCATCCTTTTCCACAGTATCACTTTCCTCAAAAAACTCCACTTTTTTTGACTTCTTTTTTTTAGTTGGAAGCATCAGATCAAATTCATCGTCCTCCATTTCCTGCTGGTCTCCCTCAATTTTCAGCTCCTGGTCACCAATAAAATGAAAAGAGCCAACAGCCTTTAGAAGAACCATCCAATACAAGAAAATAAGCTCAATGGACGTCACGTTAAGAATCATTATACCAGACAGCTAAAAAAATAAAAATACAATACCAGACATGTATTGACCCAACTTAATAGGTGTCTAACTAATGCACTTAGGTAAAAAAAAAAAAATAAAAGAAAAAGAAAAGATAATTGTCAGGTACAATGTACTTAATGTTGCATTGCAAAACACTTCTGATGTGGGAAATGAATAGTTAGACAAGTTTGGTGGTATGGTTAGGTTTATGTGTGGGGCAACTACAGAAATTAATTACAGATATAATCACAGGACAGTATTTTGAAATATAAGTACAATGTGAAAACATGTATCTACAAAGTAATTGCATTTATCATGAATTATTTAAGTGTTAGTACTAGTAGTTAGTTATTAGTAGTAAACATAAAGTGGGTCCAATTTCTTTAAATTATAATATTAATAATGAAACACACTGTAAATTAAAGTTGGTATACATGGTAAATTGTGATCATCTTTTTTCGTCCTCACTGTTGTGACAAGTTACAGGTGCATCTCATTAAATTAGAATGTCGTGGAAAAGTTTTTTTTTTTTTTCAGTAATTCAACTCAAATTGTGAAAACCGTGTATTAAATAAATTCAATGCACACAGACTGAAGTAGTTGAAGTCTTTGGTTATTTTAATTGTGATGATTTTTGGCTCACATTTAACAAAAACCCCAAAAATCTCAACAAATTAGAATACTTCATAAGAACAATAAAAAAACATTTTTAGTGAATTGTTGCCTTCTGGAAAGTATGTTCATTTACTGTACATGTACTTGGTACTTGTAGGGGCTCCTTTTGCTTTATTACTGCCTCAATTCGGCGTGGCATGGAGGTGATCAGTTTGATCAGTTTGTGGCACTGCTGAGGTTTGTATGGAAGCCCAGGTTTCTTTGACATTGGCCTTCAGCTCATCTGCATTTTTTTGGTCTCTTGTTTCTCTTTTTCCTCTTGACAATACCCCATGGGGTTCAGGTATTGTGAGTTTGCTGGCCAGTCAAGCACAGTAACACCATGGCCATTTAACCAGCTTTTGGTGCTTTGGGCAGTGTGGGCAGGTGCCAAATCCTGCTGGAAATTAAATCAGCATCTTCAAAAAGCTGATCATCAGAAGGAAGCATGACGTGCTCCAAAATTTCTTGGTAAACGGGTGCAGTGATGTTGGTTTTAAAAAAACTCAATGGACCAACACCAGCTGATGACATTTCACCCCAAATCATCACATTCTGTGGAAACTTAACTCTGGACTTCAAGCAATTTGGGCTATGAGTTTCTCCACCCTTCCTCCAGGCTCTAGGACTTTGGGTTCCAAATGAAATACAAAACTTGCTCTCATCTGAAAAGAGGACTTTGGACCACAGGGCAATAGTTCAGTTCTTCTTCTCCTTAGCCCAGGTCCTTTGATGTTGTCTGTGGTTCAGGAGTGGTTTAACAAGAGGAATATGACAACTGTAGCAAAATTCCTTGGCACGTCTGTGTGTGGGTGGCTCTTGATGGCCTTGACCCCAGCCTCAGTCCATTCCTTGTGAATTTTTCACTCAAATTCTTGAATCGATTTTTTGCTTGACAATCCTCATAAGGCTGCGTTTCTCTCTGTTGGTTGTGCATCTTTTTCCTTCCACACTTTTTCCTTCCACTCAACTTTCTTTTAACATGCTTGGATACAGCACTCTGTGAACAACCAGCTTCTTTGGCAATGAATGTTTGTGGCTTCCCCTCCTTGTGAAGGGTGTCAATGATGGTCTTCTGGACAACTGTCAGATCAGCAGTCTTCCCCATGATTTGTGTAGCCTAGTGAACCAAACTGAGAGACCATTTTGAAGGCTCAGGAACCTTTGCAGGTGTTTTGAGTTGATTAGTAGATTGGCATGTCACCATATTCTAATTTGTTGAGTAGTGAATTGGTGGGTTTTTGTTAAAATGAGCCAAAATCATCACAATTAAAAGAACCAAAGACTTAAACTACTTTTCAGTCTGTGTGCATTGAATTTATTTTATACATGAGTTTCACAATTTGAGTTGGATTACTGAAATTAACTTTTCCACGACATTTCTAATTTATTGAGATGCACCTGTAAGGAAACGCCTTCTGAACAATAAAAGGGTTTTTGAAGATTACAAGGGCACATTAATTTTTTCAAATAATGATGTGCATGGATAAATCATTCAAATGTTACACAGTGGTTAAAGATGACGTGGGCCCAAATGTAAATCACTACAACTATGGTCACATTGCATCATTCCCAGGCAATCTCCACATAAACAATTACCTTCATGCCCTCCTCAATGTCATTTTCAAACACCTTCTTCGGTTTCTTTTTCTTCTTTTTCTGGTTAAAGAAGTTCAGATCATCTAAATCATCCGAAGGCTCTGTGAAGATCAAACAGTGTCATAAACGGCCAAAAGTGCAATCCTGAAACCGCACTGTGCACAAACTCTACACGTGCAATGACATTTTCAAGTTTGCGATTTAAAAGCATTTGTTGAGAATCATTTGACTAAACCCGAGGCCCAGAGGTAAAAGAGAAGAGCAAAACACTTCACTGATGCTCATACTTGCATCCTCTCACCCTTTCTCTTGACTTCATCATCTTCAGGCTCCAGTTCTCGCTCCTCTGCTGCTTCAGGCTCAGCTTCGTTCTGTTCAGTCTGCTGAGCCTCCTCTGCATCTCCATCCTCGTCGAGCATGAAGGGCTTCTTCTTCTTCTTCTTCTTCTTTGTTGTGGTGGGGTCGAATAAAATCTGAGGACACATAACGCACCAGGTTCATTTTGCTCAAGCATGCCTCAATGTGCTGAAGGATACAATACGGAGCTCAACTCTTTTTACTGCTCAAGCAATGTTGAGTATTATTTACTTTAGTTTTTGCATTTTATACAATTAGAAACAATACGCAATGACATCAAATCGTGCAACCATACAGCACGACGTTAACTGCTCTCATAATCTATGCCAAAAGTCACAACATAACTGAATATTTCCACTCAGCTGTCAGCAATAACAAAAGACACGCATAGACCACCACAATACCTCGTCTTCTGACATGATGACTGAATCAAATATAGCCGTTTCTCGTCGTGTTAAATCTCGTTGGCACGGTTAACACGACTGTTCCCATCCACTGTCTTGCATCAGCACAGGCGAGCTTAGCGCGCAAGCGTACTTCCGGCGACAAATGATTACATCCTTATGATGACGACAACATTACGCGACTTTCCATGGTACAGCTGAGGATTTCAATCGATTACAAGATTTATGTTTAGTTTTACATTTATAGCAATAATTATTATTGTTGTTGTTTGTTTTGTAGCTTCTTCCAGACATTTATGTAGAACACCACGAATCGAAGCGAATTGTTAAATCAAATAAGCAAGATTTTTTTTCAGAAGCAAACAGCCATGTGCTTTATTGAAATTCATGAATCCACCCAAACCCCTTACCAACATGAATGTAAAATAAAGAACATCAAAAGGAACTTGGCAACGAATGCACGGGCAAGACGAAAAGAGTGAAATGAGCAACTAGATGCAGTACAACCACCATGCCCCACTCTTCTTATAATTTTCATCAGTCAGCTGAGAGGCATTTCACAGTTATTTAAAAGACATGCCACTCATTAAGGCACATAACGCAGCAGACACATCTTTATATGCTTTTGAGTGCAAGAGCAGGACAGAAGTGATTGTTTTATATATAATTTTAACAAGAACTAAGGTGTATACTACAGAAAGACTAACAACACCAGAGAAAAGGAATCCAAGTTTAATGATCTCTCAAATAAAAGCCATCTGAATTCTTTTTAAACATACAAATGTACACATATGCCTCACCCTGAATAGATACAGCATTTTTGCATCTCAAAAAAGTATATGCTTCCATACGAGGAAAAAAAAAACGTGGTATAGTTTTTGTATAATTACAACCATCTACTGTCAGATAAAACCTCAGCACATCAATGAATCAGGCCTGAAAAGAGCACAATAGGAAAGATCTGTTATTAAATAGATCATTTTCTGCAACTATTTGGATGCAGCACCAAACAAAACATGATGGGCAGTCAGATTTATATATATATATATATAAAATGGAGCTAATGTTAGTCATTTTTAATTTGTTATTTGTCACCAAACCATAATATGTCACTGTCAACAAACTGTAAAAAAGCGTATGCGGTTGGAAGTGCTTGAATAACATTAATCTAACAGAACACATTGAGATAAAAGATCGAAGCAAACAACAGTACCAAATATATTTAATATATATCAGATGAGATGAGAGCGTGTTGACCATGTATATGAAAATTGTGTATTGGCAAACATGCTTATCTCCATGACAAAACAAAACAACCAGTTTCTGAATAGTAGAGAGGTCAAAAAACACTTCTATTAAAAAAGGGGAAATTAGAAACACCAATGCATTACATAAATAACCATGGCCAAACATTTAAGGGTCACTTCATATATTATGTCATCAGATTTTATTGTCAGATTAACTTGCTTCATATCCATTTTCGTTGTAACTCTTGTTTTTTTCTGGGCTTGTTTTATTCACTCTGCAAGAGCTATGGTAAAATGTGTTTTGTAGTGTTAACCCTCTGAAGGTTCTCAGGTTTGCCTGCCCAGGCCAACCACGACGAGCAACGAGAGTCTGTCAGATTGGGTAAATTTACATGGCCCATGCTTTGAGTTCTTCCATGTCATCCTCATCCTCCTCTTCTCTCTTTTTTTGGGCTGGAGAAACACAAAGGCAAATAGTTATAAGGGTTTCCACAGGGGAAACTCTCAAGACGTCTTTCTACTTGTGTAATTTTCAAGTCCAATTTCACATGTATTGTCTCGTATGTAAAATTTTGAAAGTAGTTTGTGAGATATAAAAAAAAGAATTCTATGTTAGTATTATGTTGATATGTACTGAACAGCATGAAACGAACCAACAGGTTTCTTGGGTAATGGGTTTAAAGGCACACTGGGCAGAGGGACATCCTCTGTGCCACCAATTTCCAGCAGGTTCTTGTCCAGCTCCTCCTGTTCCAACTCCTCTAATTCAGCCAAAAGCTCATCCTAGAAAGGGAAAGAATCGCATTGTTCGGTCAACATCGGTAAAAACTGCATTTGAAGAGATACATCTATGTAAATTGTATTATTAAGCATTTCACCTTAATCAGAGAGTTAGATAGTACCTCTCTAAAAAAATATAAGTCCAGTCAGGTAAATATTTCTATTTTGCTGTTGTTCTTGTTTTTTTAAGTTGAAATGAAAACTTAACAATAATGTCTGATTTCCTAATAATCTGGTTCATCTTCATTTTGCTTTAACATTAGCAACACTTGAGCTACATGTTTTCGCTTAAACCTGATGATGTTCTTAACAAGACGATCCAAAGAGCAAAAACATCTGAGAGTCACAGGATCAGTATCACAAGTTTTCTTAAAATAATGCAGAATCTTAAATCACTTTTATTTAAGTCATAATGCTTCTTTGTTTGATATTTTAAAATCCTAACAAGTTCTGTTGAGGAACTTTGAATACCATACTGAAACTATGGGATTTTTTTCAAAGGGGATTCAAATTCTCGAATGCTCCTCAGTGTGTATCAAACATCACACAAGTTCGCTCCTTTTGTCTCAACTCACCTCATCATAGTCTTCTCCAAAACCTACAGGCCTTGAAATGGCATCAGAAATCTCCTGTGCCAACTCCTGCTGCTCTGTGATGTCCTGCATGAGGTCGTCCACTTTGTCTATATCCCTGACAACAATCAATAATATTAAATCAATATATATTTTTGCACATCACTAACTGCATTCTGTGATACAGATTCAATAAGAAATTTTACTCAGGCATCTTACATATTTTCATGCGCTGTCTTCATGGCCTTGGCTGCAAAGCCCATGTTTTTAAGCACTTCTGTGTTTGTATTAGCATTCTCCAATGCTTCTCGCTGGAACTCAATAGTGGAGAGAGTGCCATCTATCTGAGTCAGCTGCTTCTCATATCGCTTCTTTCTTTTCAGGGCCTGTAAAGCAGCTAGAAAAATGGACAACAGACATGCAAACAATCATTGCACACATATATATATATATTTTATACACACACTTTTTAAGCTAATCAACAAAGTTAATATTCAAGATTAAGATTGAACCATACACAAACAAGAGATTCCCAGCATGTGGGATGTTTGGTTATGGTAAACAATGCACTCGATTAAGTTCCCTGTCAATGGCTGTTATTTCACAACACGCCACATGACAGTAATCAGACGCAAGCAAGTGATATGAAACGCAATCCTTTATTTAGCCCAACTCTTGGATTTAGTTCCTTGACAGCAAGGATTTGAATTTTCGTATCCTACCTGGCATGTGTGTTATATTAATACAGTGACTTGATAGTTTCGATTATCAGTGAGTTTAAGGCAAGTGTCGCATGGGTGTAGCTACCTTACTAACAACACTGAAACCGACGAGAGAAGCTTTCTTTTAAAAGTTATTTAAGACACCTATGGTCCTTATCACACGGAGGCTCGGTTTTAAATACATACCTCGTTTGTTTTTCGTGCCGTTTTTCTTTGCTGTCAATAGTTCCGCATCAATCTTTTGCTCTAAGTACTCTTGTTTCTTGGCTAACATCTCTTCTGTCTCGCGGAGTTTCTGGATCGCTTCTTGTGGGCTTGGGCCTTTGCCTCCTTTCCCCCCACCGCCAAACAGTTTGCCGAATACGGACATATTGTTTTGTATTTTGCGAAACTAAAAAATCCCTCCGAGTCGGTTTGTCTCTAGACACCACTGATCACAAGCCCAGTCGCCTTTTTGGGTTTTTTTTTTTGTTTTTTTTTTTTTTCCGTGTTCAGCTGCCTGATTGTCTTACTTCCGCCGTCAGGCCCTCTGCCGTAACGCTCATTCCCCCTATCACTCCGCTACCTTCTTCTTCTTCTTTTGTTTTTATGGCGGGTTGCGAACCAACTTCATAGGTGCATACCGCGACCTACTGTGATGGAGTGTGAAGAGCATGTACCTTTTCTCACCTAAATCTTAAATTCTGTTCATTATTCCACAATTCTTAAGTAATCTCATGATTGCACTTATTTGTTTTCCTGCATTTGGAACATCATTCAGAATACTACTTCATGAAAATTCTTTAATTCCTAAGGATTGTAATTCATCTTTAAGTCGATCCCTTTTTCTTTCATATGCTGTACATATCATCATAACGTGTTCCACTGATTCTTTTGTTAAACAAACATTACATAGACCAGTATTATGTTTCCCTGTAATGTATAGTGTTTGGTTAAGATTTGAGTTTCCTGTTCGTATATGTGTTAAAATGACTTGTTCCCTTCTACTTATGCTATGCATGATTTTTCTTCTCTTTATACTGCTTTGTACTTTGTGATAATGCCTACCTGTTTGACATGAGTCCCAGTATATCTGCCATACAATATTGCATGCATTTAATATTAACTGTTTTCCTTCTATTCTGCTGAGTGCAATATTTATACTTGGATCATCCATATTTAAGGATTCTTTAGCCATTTTATCTACCTTTTCATTACCTTGAATTCCCACATGTGCAGGTACCCATATAAACCCAGTAATTTTATATATACTATATAGTGTAATCATGATTTCTGTTAATATGTCTTTTCTATTTGATTGCCATGATTGTAAACTCGTAAGAGCTGCCATTGAGTCAGAGCATTTTATTACTTTATATATACCCACTCTAATGCCGTAAGGATAGCTACCATCTTTGCTGTATACAGAGAAGTACCATCCGTAATTCTTCCAGCCTTCCTATCCTGAAATTCTGGAATGAAAAATGCAGCACATGTCCTTCCAGTTTCTATGTTCTTTGATCCATCGGTGTAAATTTGGAGAAATTAATGATGCATACTTTTTATATATTCTTTAACATACGCTTCTAAATTAAACCCCTCCCCCATTCCCGTCATTTCTTTATGTACGTTTAAGTCGACTTCTGGTTGTTCTAATAACCAAGGTGCTATTGGAGGAGTTACTATTACCGATGCAAATTTATTTGATTCTATTCCAGTTTCATTGATCAATTTCTTAATTTTCCATGCAAATCCTTTACCTGGTTTATTTACTGTTTCCCAACTCTCATTAAGTACTTCTCTTACAGGATGATCCTCTCTTTGGCCCTGAAGATTAATCCAATATGCCATGGCTAGTTTTTCTCTTCTTAAATGTAAAGGCATTTCTGAGGACTCCACCTGTATCGCTGCAATTGGTGTCATCTTAACTGCTCCTAGAAACAATCTTAGTGCTTTTGCTTGCATAATATCTAGTTTCTTTAATAACGTTGCAGATGCAGATTCATTCACAATAGATCCATGATCGAGAACTGATCTCATGAGTCCAATATATATACACTTTAATGATTTCTTATCTGCACCCCAATCTTGTCCTGCAACCCCTCTCATTAAATTTAATACTTTACTACATTTCTTTATAATATAATCTATGTGGACTTTCCAAGTTAATTTATCATCAAACCACATTCCCAAATATTTAAAATTAGATACTTTTTCTAATGCAGACCCATGAAGTTTAAGCTGCTTATTTTCTTTAATTTTCCTCCTGGTAAATATCTGGTAATATGTTTTGGATAATGAAATTTTGAACCCCCATTCTAAAGACGACCTTTCTACTATCTCTATTGCTTCTTGAATTCTATCCAAATTAAAAGACAAATTTCTTCCTCTTTTCCACATTATTCCATCATCAGCATATAAAGCCGTATTAATTCCTGGAGGCACTTCTTCAAATACATCATTAATCATAATGTTAAATAATAAAGGGCTTATCACACTCCCTTGAGGTGTCCCATTCTCCACACTCACTATCTGTGACAATTCATTTCCCACCCGAACCTGAATTGTTCTATCTAATAAAAAAACTTAAAACCCAGTTATAAATTCTTCCTTCAATTAAAATTTTTCCCAATTTTAGTAGTATACCTTCTTTCCACATCATGTCATATGCCTTTTCAATATCAAAATAAATTGCTACTAAACCCTCTTTCATTATTATATCTTTCTTGACATCTGTCTCCAGCTTTATTAATGCATCCAATGTTGACCGACCTTGTCTAAAACCATATTGATAAGGTGCTAACCCTCCCTTACTCTCTAATACATGATTCATCCTATTTACAATCATTTTTTCCATTATTTTACAAAAATTAGACTAGTGCTATTGGCCTGTAATTCCCAGCTGTTGATGCATCTTTTCCTGGCTTAGCTGGTATTATTATTGCATGTTTCCATGATCTTGGTATCCTCCCCTCTATCCATATCTTATTAAATAACTCCAGTACTACTTTAAGAATACTATCATCTGCATGTTTGATCATATTATAACATATTTTATCTTTTCCTGGAGCTGATTGCCTAAATTGACATAATATTCTTCTAAGTTCCCATATCTCAAAATCAGCATCTAATACTCCTGTCCCATCAGGTTTTCTATTATAAATACATTGATGTTGCTTTAAAATGTCCTGTCTTTTCCTTCTATAATTCTCATCAAGATTTTCTTTACTATGTGCCTTTTGAAAGGTCTTGACTAATATTTCTGCCTTTTCCTTTTCTGTGATAGCTGTTACTCCTTCTCCTGTTAATATCGGAATATTCCTAGTTTTATATATCCCAATCATCTTCTTTAACATACCCCAAACCTCACCCACTTGAGTTTCTTTACCTATCGAAGAACAATACTCTTGCCAGTATTTTTTTTTTTGCCTGTTTGATTTTCCTCCTAGCCTGAGCTCTTTCCTCCTGATATTTTACTACTGCTTCTATATTCAATGTTCTTTTTAGGATTCTAAAAGCTTTATTTCTATTTTTAATAGCATTAGAATATTCTTCATTCCACCATGGAACAACTTTATCCCTTCGGTTTCCTTTTGCTTTTGGAATGGATTCTTCTGCTGCTCTGATTAAAATTGAACTCAATCTCTCTGAGCACTCTTCAATATCCTCTTCCATATTAAATCCCAACAGCTCTGTCTTACATATAAAATTAAATTTCTCCCAATCTGCTTTCTCAAATTTCCATCTTTGATGTTCAAATACCATATCCCTCTTTACTTCTACTCCTACTGTACTAATTATTGGATAATGATCGCTCCCAATTGTCGACTGATCTAGTACTTTCCAGTGACATTTAACTGCTATAATTGCTGACACTAATGTTAGATCTATGCACGATTTTGATTGATCCCTTATATTGAACCTTGTTCCAGCCCCATCATTTATGCACACTAAAAATTATCCTCCATAAATTCTTCCACTACTGTGCCATTTTTATCTGTATTTGAGCTTCCCCATGTAACACTATGTGCATTAAAATCCCCACACCATATTACTATACCTTTTTCTTTACTCCAAATTTTGCTTAATTCTAACAAGGATAACTGTCCACAGGGATTATAATAATTTATTATTGTTAGTTTTCCTATTGAAGTCCAAACCTCCACCTTAATGCTTTCCTCTTGTGTATCTATATTTACTTCCCTATATGCCACCCCTTTCTTCACAAATATTGCACAACCCCCACCAGCGGTTTGTGTTCTGTCTTTCCTAAGGGATACATACCCTGGAATGACAAAGTCCAACCGCGGTTTAAGCCAAGTCTCCTGAACACATATGACATCTGGGAGATTTATTAGCTCATGGATCATTTTTTTAAACTCTTGACCATTCGCAGATAAACTCCTAGCATTCCATTGTACGATCCTAAAGGGCATTTTATTTGTTTATCTTTTGCTTGTCTGGTGCCTCCTGAGAATTGGTATTATTCTCAGACTGACCTAAAAGAGCTTTAATTTTCTCAACTGTTACATCAGTTATAGCCAGATGACGTGAAGCTGCAGAAATTATTATTTTCAGTTTCTCAGTCCTTTTGTTTGTTTGCGCTGTACAGTTAATTACTTCAGCAATAAATGCAATGAAACTTACTTTACTGACTATAAGCACATTTGCATCTTCATTATTTATATTCCTGTCTGTCCCTTTGCTTGTAATTTCCTGTTCATTGATGTTTCAATCAGTTATTTTATTTCCTTGATCATTTTGGATTTATTTCACTGCTTGTGCATACGATACATTGTAAACTGATTTATACGTCATTGCTTGTTTTTGTGCTATACACCCAAGATATGCAGCACTATGACAACCTCAACAATTATAACATTTAGGTCCAACTATATCTCCACATTCTCCATAGTCATGTTCCCCTCTACATTTGCAACATCTTTTCTTTCCTTTACATACTTCTGCCACATGTCCTAATCGTTGACAATTGAAGCATCTCAAGGCAGGCTTTATGTAAGGGCGCACAGGGTAGCTCATGAATCCGATTTTAACATTTACTGGTAGAATTTTCTCATTCATACTTATCACTACAGTTGTACTCATTTCTCTTTTCCCATTCCTATTTGATGTCAACCGTTTAACCTCTGTTACCTTTATGCCTGTAATCTGATTTCTTAGTACCTCATCAGTTAGTGGCAATGGAACCCCATATATCACCCCTTTAATTCCGTTCTCTTCACCTGGCACATTGCATTTCACTCCTACTCCTCCCAATTCTTTTATCTTAATAGCCATCTCTTGTTGCTTTTTGTTCAAACAGAACACAAGCACTCGATTGTTTGATAGGTATTTTGCAGATTTAATGTTTCCAAATGCTTTTTTGAGAACCTTGGTTAATCGCATGGGATTACTAATTTCTCCCATTGTTGCGAATGTAAAAATAACCTTGTACTCATCCTCCGTCCGCATTGTTTTACTCCTTCCTCCTTCTCCCCCAATTTCTTCCGAATCTGAGCCTCTGTCTTTCCGTTTCTGAGATGTCAGCTCTACCTGATTCCACTCTCCACAATTCAAATCTGCAAAATCATCTTCTTCTTCTATGCTACTTCCGTCATTCTCTTCATTCACACCACAGTCGTCGCCAAACCCGCCACGGCGTCTTTCCTTCGCCATGACGCCCAACCTTCCACCTCCGACTTCTCAGCTGCCGGAGACTCTTCTTCTGTCCGCGGTTTCCCGTTCAACGCCGCTACTAACATGTTGCTTTTTAAATGGGTCATATGATGCGATTTAAAATGTTCTTTTCTCTTTGGAGTTTTACAAGCTGATAGATAAGATCCATGAAGTTGCAAAGACTAGTCTCAAAACCAAATAGATATTCTTTATCAAATTTAAGACTTTGCCACGCCCCCCTAAACGGCTCGTTCTAACATGCCCCCACATATCTACCTCACTGTGTGGAAATATTAGCATAATGCTGCCTAAATGTGCACGCAAAGAAAGAAGGCGGTTTCAGTAACCGCAGTTAGTGTTGAAGCAGCTTGTCAGGGAGACGCTGTGTGTTTCTAGTCTAAAGCAATAGCACTTTATTTGGCCTTCCGGAAGTTGATGCATTTAGGAATCTTTAAGATTAGTTGCAACAGAACAGCAATGCATTTTATGGACCGACCATTTCGTGAACCTAGGAGAGGAGGTTCTGACTTTGCTATGACAATCTGGCGCTTCTGAATCAGCTACTTTTTTTTTGTTATTAGTTTAAGTATTTGCTATGACTTTTCAAATGCGGAGTTTTGCGCATCGAGAGAGAGAGAGAGAGAGAGGAGAGAGAGAGAGAGAGAGAGGAGAGAGAGAGAGATATGTGTGTGTTGTGTGTGTGTGTGTGGGAGAGAGATA